>JAJOOO010019328.1:0-11411 GCA_029582685.1 Solanum piurae | reverse complement strand
TCCACAATTGTTTGGCAGGTATACTAAAAATAGATGTCCAAGATTAATTGTCAATTTAAACAATCAAGAAATAGTTAGTCACTTTTTTCCAATTCTGCCCTTAATGATAGTGTAGTTCAATTGAAAAGTTATGTGGACTTTTGGTATTCTTGGTATAGTAGGGTTATATTAGTCAAATTACACCTTGTATTAAATTTTCCTTGAGGGGTGTGCATGGCCTTACCCTGACAAACAATTGTGGACCGAGGGAGTATTATTTAAAATAGAGAAAAAAGATAAATATATCCTCGAATTTTTGAAAATGTTTTGTCAATATTCTTTGTTATACTTTTGATTCATCAGAGCTCTTGCCGTCCAATAATCAGTGCACATTTGCCCCTCCCACTAACAGAACACTCATTGTGTACACGTGGCGCAATTCTACGCCACAACCTGAGTTGACCAATTTTTTAACCCGAATTTTAAAATCCGTCCATAACCCATTTAACCCACTCGAATTACCCACAAATAAACTCAATAAAATCCTAAAGAAAAATAGAAATTCTTATTGAATTCATCAACATGAAATCCTCATAGGATCCTTATAAACATTAACATTATTTTTAATCTTCTTCGCATTTTGGTGATCCACATACGGCACCGCCGATAACGACGGTCAAGATGGCGGCGGAGGTCGAAACCCATCCCACCCGTTATTACTGTGAGGATGATAATAAGGAGGATACTGATTTTGATAGACTACCATAACTGAACTGACGAAAACTAAAGTGATAATTCGAATTGAAAGGAGTCGGATAGTTGGGTGGGGGAGGAGGGGTTAGTATGTAAAGGATAAGGGTTTGGGGGAAGGGGGAGGTGTTGTAGAAGCTGCAGATAAGAAGTAGTTTGGGTGGGGAGGTGGTGGGGGAAGGGAATGAAAGGGCGGAGCAATAGAAGAAGACGGCGACGGAGGAGGAGGGTGGTGGAGGTGATGATTTTGATACCTTTTACCCCATGAAATTCTCATTTTTTTCTTCCTTGCAAGAAGCAGAGGAACAGTAAAAGAAGAAATTTGAAGAAATCAACAGAAGAATTAGGAAAAAGAATGATAAAAAATGTGGGACCCACGTGGTTAAGGGAAAGTGATTAGAAGTTAAGTTGTTGAAAAAATAATTTCAAAAATTAAGTTTTACCAAACCAATCCATTAATTAATAGGAGTATTACGACAAATTTTTAATTACAATCGTATTTTTTAAAATGTGTGTAAAGTTTAACGTACATAAATAAACTTTTTAGGATTTTTCCTTAGAATTTTAGAGAGTTTATTTATGGGTAAATCGGGTGGGTTAATTCATGGGCGGGTTTTTGAAATTTGGGTAAAAAAATTGGTCAATCCGGGTTGTGGCCTAGGATTGCGCCACGTGTACACAATGTGCGTTCCGTTAGTGGGAGGGGAAAATGTGCACTGATTATTGGACGGCAAAGGCTCTGATGGACCAAAAGTATAACGGAGGATATTGACATACCATTTTCGAAAATTCGGAGGTATATTTGTCCCTTTAAAATAACTAACTTGACTTTTGTTAGAAAAATCAAAACAAGACAGGCGATTGTAATATTTCAAATCACAACAAAAAATAATGTTATAAGAAACAAACTTAAGAGAAAGATCATAAAAATTATCTCTAATAAATAAGACGGGAATTTAAAGTATACAACAACAATAATCCAATATGATTTCTTAAGGCGGATCTAAAGAAACTAATGTGTACTCAAATTTTACCTCTAGTATAATGGAGTAATATTATATGTGGAAAGCCTTCGGAACATTTTATGGCTGCTTTTCAATTTTCAAAAAGGATAACTTTATACCTGCAACAAATTTTTTTTAGGATGAAGCAAGAAGTGAAAGAAGACCAATTTTAAAATGTGTTTGCTTTGTAAAATATGTAATTTTATTTTAATGTTAGATATAGCTTAAACTGAACAAGATTGATAAGAACAGAACAAATTAAAGTACTACTTAATAAAGATGGAGGGGAAGTCTTGGTTCCATGATCAAAGATATCGGCTTTTTTGGGTGTGTAGTCAATCCATAAATCTCCTCCATGCTTATATCTTCTGGCTTCGTATCTCCTGCTAATTTCCAATTGAATCCATGCAACAAATTAGCCATTGTTGTTCGAACAACCTTCATACCAAGGCTATACCCCGGGCACCTTCTCCTTCCGGAACTAAATGGCAATAACGAGAAATTTTGTCCTTTTATATCTATGTTATTTTCTATGAATCTTTCTGGAATGAACTCTTCTGCCCTATCCCAATACTTTGGATTTCTTCCTAAAGACCATGCGTTTACAAAAACAGTTGTCCCTTTTGGTATGTCATAACCAGCAACATTACAATCCTCAATAGAGTAATGGGGAGGAAGCAATGCACATAAAGGGTGAAGTCTAAATGTCTCTTTGATTATGACATCTATATAAGGTAGCTTAGAGAAGTCCTCTTCTTCTACCCATCGTTCTCTTCCAATGGCTCTGTCAAGTTCTTGCTGTGCCTTCTCTATGATGTTTGGTCTCCTCTGAAGTTCTTGAAATGTCCACTCTATCGTTGTTGCTGTAGTATCTGTTCCACCACCTACCAAATCCTGACATTGATGACAAATTAAGAAAATGGTCTATCTATATTATTCTAGTTTTAGAGAAATTAAGTTAACTTACATGTATTAACCCCATCATACTATCTGTAGTAAGATTAATTTCAAGATTAGGGTCATCAGCAAGGTGTAACATAGCATCAACCATATCCTTTGGAATATAATGCTCCTCTGTTTGCCTCTTTGCCTTGTGATCTTCAAGTACATATTCATAAAATTCTGTCATATTCTTTCCTAATGCCTTCATTCGTTTTACGTATCCTTGCAAGTCGAACCAACTAAGCCAAGGTATCCAATCTCCAAGATTAATAACCCCACTAAGAACAAACCACTCATTAAACATCTATTGCAATCTTTCATAAGTTACTATTGAAGCATCTGAGTTTGACTGATCACTACAATATGTTTCACTCATAATCAATCTATTTATAGTGCGAAGAGTAAATAGAGTTAAATGATCTTTAAGCAAAATTGGTTTTCCTGAGAGAGTAAAAAGACGAGAAATCAAAGTTTGTCTTTCCTCAACACGAATATACTCTAATGAATTAAGTGTTCTAGGATTAAGTAGTTCGGTTAGACATATTTTTCTAGTTTGACGCCAGTGTGCACCGTAAGGTGCCCATGTCATGTCTGAATAGTCGTAACTAGTGTACTTACCGGCAGCTAATTCAGGACGAGATGCAAAAATAGCATCATGTGTTTTCAATATCTCTTTAGCCATTTCTGGAGATGATGCTATCAAAACAGGCTTCGAACCAAACTTTAGTAGCATTAAATCTCCAATTTTTTGTGAAAGATGGTGCAAAGACACATGTGGGAATGAACCAAGGAGGTTCAAATTGCCAATAATTGGCCATGGCTTTGGACCTGGTGGTAGTTTCCTTTTGGGATGGTTGAATATTTTTAAGAGAAAAGCTAATGCTAGTAGCCATGAGCCAAAAACTATGAAAACCCAAGGGATCTCCATCTTCGATAATAAGTCACTGAAGTTTGAATAGATGTAATAATTCAAGAATGCTTCAGAATATTTATAGGGCAATTGAATAATCAATAAAAAGAGAAGAAGTGATTGCATATTTCAAGTGGCCCCAAATATTGCTATGAAAAATCATATTTTTTCAAGATTGCTGCAAAATTGATACTGAGAAAAATTGGTATTTAAGTGCGACCTCAAGTGATGGAAAAAAATTAGTGCACGTGTTGCAATCTATTAAAAAAAAGCACTCTTTTGTGATTGCTTATTTTATTATATAAAGAAATGTCATGAACACGTCTTGTATACTAGAATTGGACAAGTACATTAATAGGGTTATGATGTAGTAATGATACTCTTTTATCCTTAATTAAAGGTCTCAAGTTAAAATTTTAAAAATGGTGATAATTTTGTTGGAAATATCACACCAAGTGATTCCTTATAGTGCGCTATCTGATTTCAGTTGGAGCTCCAATACAAGCTATAGATATCAAATAAAAAATAAAATTTAAAAAAAACAGGTACATACGATATTTAATAGTGGTTCGTAGATGACAATGGCTTAGTGTAGAGGAATATTTAAACGAGATGAGGCAAGACAGAACAAAATAGGGCAAGAAGAAATTCCATTCTTAAGAGATGCAAAGGCTTAAGTCATTCATAGCCCCTTAAAGTTGTTTGCATAATTCATTTAGACACCTCAATTATGATTAGTACCTATTAGGCACTTTAATATTAATAAATATGTGTTTATTGAACACAAAATGACAATGAGCATAAAAAGTATTGTGCAACTCACATGCTGTATTTTGATAAAGTTATCAATAAAATTGTGACACGTGGCCCACAGCCCAATCTAACCATTAAAAAATGAATTTTTAAGTTTGAAAGATAAAAAATAATTTTCAACTCTAATTAATCTAATCCCACCTACTGAAACTTTTGCCGTTCTTCTTCTTCTCTAGGCACTCGCCGTTCTTGACTCCTCCGGCGGACCACTTTTCTTTTTCTTCTTATTACTCCTACAAATTATAGGGGTTAAGTCTATTGGTGTAAAATGTGTAGCTTAGCAAAGTAAATTTTGAGATGCTTGTGAAAAATAAATCAACGTAAATCATTTTGAAATCAACGGAGAAGAGAAATGGAGAATACTTAAATTAATTCTATGAAATTTATGATATTATTTTTAATTATAAACTTAATTAGTTTACATTTTAATTTGAATAGTGATGTCTGTTTAGAGTGGCCAGAAATAGAGATAAACGGAAGTCAACTAACTTTTTTAACTTCAATGCCTTAAAATCTTCTTTCTTGCAAAATCAAATCAATTAGTAGATTCAAATTTTATATATAAATGAAAAAAATGAAATAACAAAGAAAAAAAAAAGTGCAGAGAGTTTGGGTGAAGAAGTCGATGACTGGAATAAGGGTGGAGTTGATTTCTTTTCTTTATCAAGAAATCAATTTTATATAAAAAATTCTTTTTAGTAATTTTAGTGCCAAGTGTCAATTTAAAAAAAAGTACAACTTTTTAAAAAATAAATAAAACTAAAATACTATTTGAACCTATTCACGCGCCTAATAATAAGTGAGGTACACTTATATTGTCATATCAGCGTTTTGTGTTTAATAAGTACATGTTTTATACAATTTAGGTGTTCAATAGGTACAAGTCTTAGTTAAGGTGTCTAAGTGAATTATGCGGACAACTTTAAGAGGCTGTAGATGACTTATAGCTGGGAAAGTTGGTGGGTTAGACCTATATTTTTCTAAAAAAAAAATGGGAGCAAAATGTTCCTTCCATTCATTTTTACTTGTCACAGTTTGACTTGACACATCAATTAAGAAAATAATTAATGATAAAGGTATTTTATCAAACTATCCTCTATTAAATAATATCTTAAAAATGATTTGAAAAATAAATATTTAATGTTAAGGGTAAAATATTGAAAAAAGTATTGTCTCTTCTTGATATGTCAAAACTCAAAAGTGACAAGTAAAAATAAAAATTAATTTTCAAATTAAGTGACAAGTAAACGTGAATGAAGAGAGTACTGCACTATTTTCCGATGGATATTTTGTGTTAAGAAGTTTCTAGTTTCGTTTGTGGGGTCCAGCCTATATCCCATATGTTAAAAGGAAGAAAGTCCTCCTTTTCTGTTTGCAGTAGATTTTTGGTATATCTTTATTGAAATTTGCTACAGTCAACTAATACAAAGTGAAAAAATAGGCACATTTTATCTCTATGAATAAGGAGCTCTACATCATTATAGAGATAAAAATATTAGAGAGTAGAGTGAGGTATACTATATAGCCTATATAAGATAACTTGTGAAGAAAAATATTAGTGTGAGATATTTTAATAAGATGGAAATTAAAAGAGGACTATCTATTTCGAGTTTGAATGATTTTTTGTAATATTTTATCTAGATCCACATAATGTAAATTTATTAACTATAATGATATCAATTATTGCTTTTGTTCCATGATTTTTAAAAAAAAGATTTTCATATAAATTTCTTGGTGTTATTATTTTTTTATTTTATCCCCACTATTTTTTGTGTGAATATTTTTGTTGTTATTCTTCATTTTCCAACAAATTGATATTAGAGCTTTGGTTTGACATATCTATATTTTTGGGTGAACAATGAAAGTCAACCATAGTAGAATGATTATTTAAATGACGTAAATTATGTCATAGATTCGTGATCTATGTTAATTTCTGAATCTCTTTGAAAATTTAAGACTTTCGAAAGTTTTCAATTTGTAAAATAACTTCATAGACAGTCATTGTTGTAGCTCAAAGTTTTAAAATTTGAAAATTAAATTTTCGCAAATAAGCTCCATTTTAAGTGAGCAATTGCAAAAAGATTGATTACGTGTGAGGAGTCTAAATCTGAAATTTTGGATGATTTGGTATGGTTTTTGAAGTGTTTTTGGATAAATTTGGTTCTTGAATTCAAGGGAGAAAACGAATTCAGATTTTTATATAATATTATATATTATTATATATGAATGTATAAATAGCTCTTATAATTTTGAATAATATTATATACTAGTAAATTTAATCGCGCTTCGCGCGGTATATTAATAAAATTTGAAAAATGATATTTTATAAATTAATTTAAAACTGATGAAAGAATTTATTTTGCTTTAGACCCATAACTTTTTTTTACCTATTAACAAACCATACAAAAAAAAAACGAATCTTCAAAATAAGTTAGAAACACCATAAAAAATATCAGAAGAAAAGATAATTGTCCTTTTGAATTAGGTTTTTCCCATAAAAAAAACACCGGACTATGATCCTATTTAGGGATATTTATTTATTTATTTGAAGACATGTTATATATTTAAATTTGATTAAAACTAACTTATTTCAAGTGATAAGTTTAATTAAATAGTTCAATTATTCTTATACATGACAAGTATCAAATTAAACTTATTTTTGTTCTAATTAACTTTCAAGAACAAAACAAACTAAATTAAGATACAATGTAAATTTCATGTCACGATCCCGATCGTCGTGATTGACACTCACACTAACTCTTTGGTGGGAGAACCACTACTACAACCAAACCCAAGCAACTAAACCAAAACTAAGGCATTTAAGTTACAGAAGCAAGGTAAATACTAAGGAAATAAATAGGAAGTTCCCATAAACTCCAACAAAAGTCTAACAACGAACTAAACAATGCGGAATAAATAATCTAGAACCTGAAAGTCAATGTACCAAAACATCTAACAATGAACCAAGTTTAAACAAGAAAGGATACAACCCCAACTAATGTACTATAACTAATAGAACTGTCTAAGTCCGAATTGTGGACATAGACGAAAGGAGAACTCATGGCAGCCCGGAAGAATTGGCTCACCCTTGAATTCGAACGACGATCATTGATCTCCTAAGCGAGGTCTGTCAATAGCCGCTTGAAGATTCTATGTACTCAACAAAATAAGAGTAAGTGCAGTATCAGTACACAACCACAATGTACTGGTAGGATCACGCGGCTATCCCACTAAGTGCAACATACATAAGTCATCACAACAATATAATCACATGCATATATCGAACATATACAATATTATCAACATTTACTAACAACGAACAACTTCACATTTCTCAAGATATACAATTATATCAAATCATTGGTCCTCTCATGGAACACAAACCCAAACAATTAGCATACCGGAACGTGGTACCCAATCCAATAATTATGTCAAAACGTGGCAACCGATCCCATAGTTATGCCGAAACGTGACAACCGATCCAAATTAGTTATGCCGGAACGTGGCAACCGATTCATTCAACACACCATAATCACAATCACAAGTATATCCTCAGGATCATACAATTAAGTCATGATTTCATGGTAACCATCATTCATCTATCTCATTTACAACAAGTGTGATCAATAATGCAACATTCATATACATACATGTATCATAATGAAGCAAGAAAAAACATACATCACACAATCATAGAATCAAAACCATCACCTACCTCGAAACAAGCTTGAAACCCTAAGAAACTTGATCCTTCCCTTTCTGGATTCGTTCCGCTTGTTCTTGGTCTACAAACAATCAATATAATACGTGAATCAATAAACAATCACTAATTACCCAAGTTACTAACAATTCTATGGACCCTAGATCAACCCATGATCCCAATTATCCAAATTAGGGTTATTTCCACCATAGAATCTATAACAAAATTCTCCCCCATCAATATTCACCCATTCTATTACGTTCTACGGATCGAAAAATGGATTCGGGGAGTGAAAAGCTTACCTTTAGCCTCAAGAATGGTGAAAAATGAGTAGGAGTTGTCTGGAGTTCGTTTTTTAGCTCTAAAAGTTGAAAAGTGCATAATAAGGTCGTTTAGGGGTTTATTTACGACTTTAAGCCGCGTCAAGCCCGCCACAACGGCCATCACCCCGCTACAGCGGCGCCGCCAAAGCGACCAAAATCCCCGCCAAGGCGGGTTGCACGAAACAGAGAGCTTTTTAAAGAATTCCAAAATATCCATTTCACAACACACCTCTAACCAACGACGCTCAGAAAAATACCCTTTACGCTAAGATCGATTCCGGGAGTTCTACTCGCCCGAATTCAATTCCGTAAAGTCGTACGGATTCCTTAACGAGTTATCTAACTACTCATGTAATCAAAATCATAATTAACTCACCCGATTGTTACCAGATTTCCCTGCACCTTAAAGACTTCGATTTCGTCCAAATCTAGACTAGGTTGGAAAAATCCAAATACTACGAAAAAGTTTTTCGGCCTGAAATTTTCCCCCGTTGGCATTTTTATAACGACGGGAACGGTCGTTACATTTCAAGTCCTTTACATATAGTTAATTTTAAAAAGATTAATGTTAAGGTAAAATATATAGTTGAACACGATAACTCTATACTTTTATATGATAAAAATAAATAAAGTTGTTATAAAATGACTTTTCTTTCTCCAAACTTATCTACTTAGAGAGATGAATGAATGATGCATTAAATACATTATTCTATTGAATCATAAAAATTATGCTCTTTTTTTTTGGAAGAATTCTTTATTTTATCTGAGAACCAACATATGATCATGAAAATTTCAAATTCTAGTTGAAGTTTTATTTCAATTTGGAATTGTGTTTTTCATCCCACTTATCACTTTTGAAGTTGTATTTAAGTACATTCAAATATGAATATTATTTCAAATATTTTTTGCAATAGGTATAACAAAACACATCTCAATTTTTCTAAATACCAATTAACAAAAAACAATTGAAATCTATGTCCGAACACCTGCTTAAAATATGAAAAAGTCATTTTAAGAATGTCGAAATTGTGAATCAACTTTACATATTTAATATCACATCTGAAATAAAGAATTTTGTAAGAATGATATTTTGTATCTTCTTTACTCGTTATGTTCTTCCTTTTTCCTTATTTGATATCACATCAATTGTACATTGAAACTCGTTTTAAAAACTTTGTAACCTATGAAAATTCACCATTATATACAATTCAAAGTCAATATTAAAATATAAATAAAGTTAGTTATGACAGAATGAGACGATCGAAAAGAAAAAATATTAACAAAAAATGTGACAATATAAAATATAGCTTTATCATGGAAAACATAACGGTTGTTTTCCTATTTATACATATAAAAATTGAGCAATGAATGAAAACACTTATTATTATTATTTTTTAATGATAGAGTGAATTTATTTTTTATACAATTAATTTAAGAAACATATAAGAAAAATTGTTTATGATAAAAACATATAAATATCTATGTTGGACTAATGAATGATCTAACAATTATAAGGGAAAAGACATCTCAATTTTTCTAAATACCAAATAACAAAAAATAATTGAAATCTATGTCCGAACACCTGCTTAAAATATGAAAAAGTCATTTTAAGAATGTCGAAATTGTGAATCAACTTTACATATTTAATATCACATCTGAAATAAAGAATTTTGTAAGAATGATATTTTGTATCTTCTTTACTCGTTATGTTCTTCCTTTTTCCTTATTTGATATCACATCAATTGTACATTGAAACTCGTTTTAAAAACTTTGTAACCTATGAAAATTCACCATTATATACAATTCAAAGTCAATATTAAAATATAAATAAAGTTAGTTATGACAGAATGAGACGATCGAAAAGAAAAAATATTAACAAAAAATGTGACAATATAAAATATAGCTTTATCATGGAAAACATAACGGTTGTTTTCCTATTTATACATATAAAAATTGAGAAATGAATGAAAACACTTATTATTATTATTTTTTAAATGATAGAGTGAATTTATTTTTTATACAATTAATTTAAGAAACATATAAGAGAAATTGTTTATGATAAAAACATATAAATATCTATGTTGGACTAATGAATGATCTAACAATTATAAGGGAAAAGACATCTCAATTTTTCTAAATACCAAATAACAAAAAACAATTGAAATCTATGTCCGAACACCTGCTTAAAATATGAAAAAGTCATTTTAAGAAGGTCGAAATTGTGAATCAACTTTACATACACATCTGAAATAAAGAATTTTATAAGAATGATATGTTGTATCTTCTTTACTCGTTATGTTCTTCCTTTTTCCGTATTTGATATCACATCAATTGTACATTGAAACTCGTTTTAAAAACTTTGTAACCTATGAAAATTCACCATTATATACAACTAGTTAACATGTTCGCGCTTCGCGCGATGATAACAAATATTTTTAAGACAATTTCTTTTATAAATTAGCACATACTAAAAAAGAAGAAATATGATCAATACTTTGGTAAAAGCTTTAAAATGTTTATGATAATTGTTTCAATTTATAAGATACTATTTTCATTATTTTGTAGGGGTGAAAAGAATATGTTTAATATTTTGGAAAAAAAAATGCTAACTTAATTTTCTGCTTAATTTTTTATTTGTCGTGGATCATCAAATGAAACGTAAATAATCTTTCCTCCTCGTTTTTTAAAAGTAGGAATGCTTATTTTATATAAGGAACTACTGAACTTAGACCCTTTTAAATATAATTTTTCAATATGATTTATTTAACAAAAAATATACTTGTTAGGTACGTAATCTTTCATAAAATTCTTTATTTAAAAATAATAATTGTGCAAGTTAAAATATGAAAAATAACAAAAAGCATGTCAATAGTAATACAAAGGAAAGAACGACTAACTATTTTCTAATCAAATAAAATATAAATATAAAAAATCGTAATAATAAAATTGAAAAGCAATCAATATTAATATTTCAACAAACAACTCGATAC
>JAJOOO010019327.1:0-22498 GCA_029582685.1 Solanum piurae | reverse complement strand
TATATATTATTTTAAAAGAATGAACTCCTAACTTGAATGTTAAATTACTATTATATCGGTTGTGACATTTTTGATGAGTTGTGACTTTTTTTCTAAGTGTTGTGACTTTTCCAAAGAGTTGTGACTTTTTCAATAAGTTGTGACTTTTCTAAAGAGTTGTGACTTTTTCAATAAGTTGTGACGTTTTCAATAAGTTGTGAATTTTCTAAAGGGTTGTGACTTTTCGAAAAGATCGTGACTTTTCAGATAAAACACAAAAAATATTTCTTCATATACTACCCTTTGTTGACTATAAATAGAGGGGCTTCCTCTCATTATTCAACCACAATTTTTTTAATCTTCTTCTCTTCTTCTTCTTGCATTTTAAAACTTTTTGTGTGATTTATTGGCGTTGAGCGAGTCCGAAGTTTAGCGGAATATGAGGTACCACTATTCTGATGAAGTAAGTCATTCTATCCTAAGAGTGTATATTTCATACCTCAAGTACTTGAGAAAAATAATTTTGATGATATAATAATTATTTTTTGATAAATATACACATTAGCATGTAATGTTCCAATATATGAAGTTAACATGAAGTACTCTAAATTCATTTGTTTTTGTTAACAATTTCTCTTCTAATGTAGATGTATGCTACTGAATATCTTTTCCAAAATTTAGAGAATTGTCACGATTTATTTTTGATGCTCAAGACAAAAGAATGACTTTATTTATCAATGCTACTTATGTGATTTAAACTCTCATGAAGTTTGCTTCAAAATAGTAATTACTGTATAAACATTGCCCTTTTGTTTTACTTATTTATTATTTCTTAATATTTCAGTATTTTAGACAAAGCAAAATTCATATGACTTGTAATAACGTCAGTTGAAGTTTGTATTATTTTAATTTTTATTATTTATTTAATAGTTAATTTTATGAGATAAATATTTTCATTAATGCAAAAATATATTTATATTTGGGTAGGTATTTGTATTTAAATTAAAGTATTATATATGTCACAAATGTATATATATACACACTAGTTTGTTAACTTGATAATACATTTTGAATTGGTAATCACGTGCAACGCACGTGTCATGAAGTTAACATGAAGTACTCTAAATTAAAAATATATTTTTTGAATTGGTAATCACGCGCAACGCACGTGTCAAAAAACTAGTGTGTGTGTATATATATATATATATATATATATATATATATATGTATAAAATTCATGCTCATGTGTTTAAACACATACTCTTCCTCTAGTTTGTGATAATTGCTCAAACTATCCTCTTAAAAGAGGTAACAGCTCTTGAAATATCTTTAAACACGTAACTCATTCAGAAATCAAATTTTCTCTTTTATCAATGTAAAAACTTATACCTTTGGAGATACTTAGTTCCCTTATATTCTTACTCAATTCATGCTTAAAAACACTTTCTCAAAAAAATATCAAAATCATATTGTGATATGATCATTAATGACTCAAGAAGTCATACTGCATAAACATTGATGGTATATCCAGATATCATACTGCTTAAACATTGATGACATAACTAGATACCATATTGCTTAAATATTGATGTCATAATCGATTGTCATACTAATCATGTTTTAGAAACTATTTCTCAAAACTCATCTTTACTTTCTCAAAACTCAGTTTAACAAATCAAGTGTTGGCTTTAAAAGCTTTTCAAAATTTATAACTTAAATCATAGGGTTCATGCTGAAATATAGACATGAACAAATCAACTAAAGGATCTCAATAACAAGATAGAAACTAAATAATTAGCAATAGGATTTTTAAAAGAACCATGAACTCAAGAACTCAAAATCAACTTATCTCAAATATACTCAAATCTAGAGAAAATCCTAGATTACTCTTTTACTGATCTGAAAGTAGATGTAGGGCGTGAGTACATGTCCAACACTATGATATCCTTATATACCTGTAAGAACAAGGTTCTTGAAGAATAACTTGATTACAAGCCTTAGAACCCTAGCTTGAAGGAGAACAATCAAGAAAATCTTTCTTGAGATTCTTGAACTAGTTTCGTGAAATCTCTATGGCCAAGAATTTTGATTTTCATTAGTGATTCATAATTGTAGAGGAATTTGTGTTGGAAAGAATTGAATTCTTGGATAAGGACTTACATTGAAGAGGAATCTTGAAAGGGATTGAATGAATCTTGAAAAAGATTGAAAGAATCTTGAATGGAGTCTTCTACTTTGATTTTTTCCTTAGGATTTTACCCTAGGGTTTGATAGAGAAGAGAATGATGGATTAAAAGATGGAAATAGGATTGTTTTAGGACTTTATAGGAGTTAAGAAATTCATTTTTAAGGTTTTCCTAGTGGTATAAGGAGAATAAAGTTACCTTATTTAAAATTTTACAGCGGATAAAACGGAACTGCACTACACCAGTTACTAAAATGGTCATAATTTTTTACTCAAAATTCGAATTGTTGTGAAATTGGTGCGTTGGAAAGATAATTCAAAGACCTTAAATTTTATAGGTTATGTACCATTTAACTCTTTATACTCTAAGATATATGGTCGTTTTAATTTGACCTAAGTAATATCTTATGTCAAAACTTAATCGATAAGGAAACTTTCAACTCAACTTTGTGCTAGGAGTTTTTAGTGACCTTAATTGATATCAAAAATAATTCTCACATTAAAGAATTCACCTCAAAACCGAAGAAAAAGTAAGAGTCACTCAGTACAATCTTATATGCAATTCAAGAATGGTTTGGGCTTAACTTAGATATTTTTGGGATGTTACAACATTTTAATTTCGGATATATCATTCAACGTCCAGATACATGATGTATCTGACTGATACATCGTGTTAAGTAACATCTTGATATACTATGTATGTCTCAATACATTGTAAAGTGATGTATCCGAGCGATATATCACGTAAAGTGTTGTATTCGACTAATACATCGCATCAAATGATGTATACGATTGATACATCACGTAAAATAGGAATTTTTGAAAAAATTTCAAATGATAGGAAATTTTAGAAAATATAAATAAAACAATAAATTTTCAAAAATTTAATCCTAGTAATATCTCTGAAGGAGCCTTGTAATAATCAGAAATTTAAATGGGCCCATGATTTTAGAAAGTAGGAGATAAATACACATGTTATTAAGGGTCTGTTTGGAAAACCACCTAGTAATTGAAATTGGTGTAATTACTAGGGTAGTAATTACCAGCCTAGTAATTACACAGTCTATTAATTAAATTGACATGTTTGTTTGCATCAGCCCTACAATTACACATATCTTGTTTGGATGCCACAATGTAATTACACATGTTCTGTTTGGACTTTGGATGCACAAGTGCAATCATAAAATTATATTAAATTTTAAAATAAAAATTAATTATTTAAAATTTACACTAGACAAATAAGAAACTTTATAAAGTATATTAAATGAAATATTTAAGATATATGTGTGTGTGTGTGTATATATATATATATATATCAATTGATAAAAACTAAAAGTATAAAGTTTCTACGAACATCATGAAATGCATGTTTGATAAAAAGATTAATATATAAATAAAATGTCATAAATTATTAAAATGTTTGACAAAAAGATAATCTAATTAAAAATTGACTTGCAATGTGAATTCAATATTACTAAAACAAATGAAACTGAAAATATAACATAAGTTATAAATTCAAACTAAAAAGTTTAACATAATACTTTTATCGCAAATTTCAACATAGCATACATAAATATGATTTATTTTTATTTTAAAAAAAAACCTAAGTCTATAACCTTATTTAACAATAAATTTTAATATTATTTAAAAATTAGAATACTAATAAAATTATGCTAATAAGAAAATAAGTCTGGCATAAAGAAATAAATAATACGAAACAAATTGCATAGAATCAAGGGAAGTAAGGTTGAGAATGAGAAGAAAATGAAATAGCATATATCATATATGAAAGGAAACCCTAGGCTTGCCTACGTAGCACCACCAGAAACTAGGATTCCCTTTTAATTTATTTATTTCCAAAACTAGCCTTTCCTTTTCATGAAACGTTGTGACTTTTATGAAAAGATGTGACTTTTATGAAGAGTTGCAACTTTTATGAAAAGTTATGACTTTTATTAAAGTTTGTGACCTTTACGAAGGGTTGTATCTTTTCCAAAGAGTCGTGACCTTTCCGATAAGGCACAATAAGCATTTATTCACACTACCCTTTGTTATCTATAACTAGAGGGATTTTCTCTAATTTTAAAACAACAAAAAATCTAAACTTTTTCTTCTTCTGCATAATTAAATATTTGTGTACTTTGCTCATGTTGAGTGGCTCACTGACACCATTATTTTTGTATCAATACACTGGTAAATAGAATCATTTCATTCGGAGAGGATCTATTCTTTTTGTAACGACCTAATTCCGTAGTTAGGGAAAAGTCGATGGGGAAAGAATTGAGGCCAGAAAACTTTTTCGTAGTAACTAGAGATTTCCTAGCCTAGTCCAAAATTGAACGAAATCGAAGTCAATGAGATCTAGGGAAATTTGGTAACAAATGAGAGATCTATTAATGAATTTGATTACATGAGTGTATAGTTAAGCCGTTAAGGATCCCCTTACGACTTTACGAAATTGAATTTGGGCGAGTAGAACTCCCGAAATCGATCTTGGCGTAAAGGGTATTTTTCTGAGCGTCGTTAGTTAGAGGTGTGTTGTGAAAAGGGGATTTTGGAAGTCTTGAATTAGCTCTCTGTCCTGAGAATGCCGCCTTGGCGTTGGGTTTTACCGCTCCAGCGGGGTCGCTCTGGCGCGGTGGTGGCCGCTGTGGTGGGCCAGATGCAACTTAAAGTCGTTAATAAACCCCTAAATGACCTCATTATGCACTTTTCAAATTTTAGAGCTAAGGAATGAACCCCAGGCGACTCCTAATTATTTTTCCCCATTCTTGAGGCTATTGGTAGGCTTTTCACTCCCCGAATCTATCTTTTGATCCATAGAACTAAATTGGGTATTAGGATCTTGGATTTGATCTAGGGTTATTGGGTTTGTTATAATCTGGATAATTAGACCTTTGATTGTTGATCCTTGCGTTAATTGTATGTTTTTAGACCACGAACAAGCAGGAAGAATCCAGAAATGGAAGATTCAAGTGCCTTAGGGGATTCAAGCTTGGATTCGAGGTAGGTGATGGTTGTGATTCTATGATTGTGTGAAGTATGTTTGTTCTTGCTTCATTATTATACATGTAATGTGAATGTTGCATTATTGTTCACACTTGTTGTAAATAAGGATAATTGAATAATTGTATGTCATGAATCACCTCTTGTTGTATGATTGTGAGAATATACATTGTGATTGTGATTGTGGTTTGTTGAATGGGGGGGATGTCACGATCTGGCACACTAACTAGGATCGGTTGCCACATTCCGGCATAAATATAGGCTCGGTTGCCACGTTCTGGCATAAATATGGGATCGGTTGCCACGTTTTGGCATAAATATAGGATCGGCTACCACGTTTCGGCACACTAACTTAGATCGGGTACCACGTTTCGGCACACTAACTTAGATCGGGTACCACGAATCGGTATGCTAACAATTTGAGTTTGGGTTCCATGAGAGGACCATTGAATTGGGTTCCGTGAGAGGCCCATTGAATTGTGTTGTGTATCTACTTGTGATGAGTTCGTTCATATCTAATGATGATTGATATTGGAAGACGGTATGTTTCTCTAAATTGATATAATTGTGATATGTGAGAATTGTGAAGTTGTTCATTGTTTGTATATGTTGATGATATTGTATATGTTTGATATGTGCATGTGATTATATTGTTGTATTGACTAATGTATGTAACACTTATTGGGATAGCCGGGTGATCCTATTAGTACACTGTGGTTATGTACTGATACTGCACTTTCTTGTTCTTTGTTGAGTACAGGGCATCTTCAAGCGGCTATTGATAGACCTCAGCTAGGTGACTACTAAGCGTGACCAGATTTAAAGGTGAGCCAGTTCTTTCATGCTGCCATGGATCTCTCTTGTTTAAGTCCATCCTTTCGGACTCAGACTATTTGTTTAAGGCGTTTGTTTAGTTTTGGGGTAGTACCCCTTGTTCTTAGACTTGTCGTTAGTAGAGTTTTGGTACATTGACTTTCAGGTTCTAGGGGTTGAATTTCCGTATTGGTTGATTAGTTGTTTGTTAAAAAACCTTTGAGTTTATAGGGAGTCTATTTTTATTGTCATTTAAACTTGTTTCTATATCTTTAAATGTGTAGTATTTGGTTAAGTTGTTTAGTCTGAGTTGTAGTAATGATTCTCCCATCGGAGGGTCAGTGTGGGTGCCAATCACGACGGTCTGGGTCGTGACAAAGTTGGTATCAGAGTTGAGAGAGCTTAAAACTCAAATCCAAGGGGTTCTTGATAAAGGTTTCATCCATTGACGTCCGTACTTTTCTTTGAGAGGCTATACGACCTTAGAAAAAACTCACTTCTTTCTACTCCTTCGTGCTATGACTTGAATCCAATTGGTATATGGGTGATACAAATTGGTATATTTCCTCCTTCACTCTATGGTTCGAGCTAGAGCAACAAAAGTGGTAACACCATCACTAGCAAGAGAGGATGTGTATAGATTACCAACAGTTGAATAGGGTCACCATTCAAAACAAGTATCCATTGCCTTGGATAGATGACCTTTTTGACCAATTGCAAGGTGCATCGGTTTTCTTTAAGATTGATTTAAGGTCTGATTACCATCAGTTAAATGTTGAGGCGGTTAAGAATTGGATTCGACCAAATTCAATGATTAAAATTAGCAGTTTTGTGGGGCTCGCTAGCTACTATTGTCCCTTGTGGTATGAGTTGAGTCCAATTGGTATCTCCCGATTTTAATTGGTATCTCAACGAAGTGAACTAGACGTCGTAGTCCCGACTGGAGGGACACAAGTAAGTTAGTTGGAACTGAGAAGGTTCCAATTGGTATCTGGCCCTAGGGGTTGTATAATTGCATGGATGATCAGGAATGGTCATCCATGGAGCGAACTAACTAATAATTTGGACTTGTCTGTGAATTGTATCTTGGAAACTGTGAATGCGTGCTTCTTGTTGCCTGAATTAACTACGAATGTGAAGTTATAATTGCTTGAGTGGGATGATGTGATTAGGTGCATAATAAGGGGTGTCTGAACTTTGATATATGCAACATGTTGGCCTAGTTGTTGAATTATGCCAGTTGTAAATGCTTGGGTATCATGAAACTTGTGGTGTTGAATTAATGATAATGAGTTGGGTGGCGTATTGTTGAGATTGACTTGGGGTAGCTAATGAATATCCTGGCCAGGAGGATTAATCTAAATTGCTAATTAAAGCTTGGAACATTTGTGGAATTTAGAAAAGAGAAAAACCCCAAGAAAATTTATTCCTGGGTTCTGGTTCCGTCTAAGCCGCTGGGGCGGGATAATTCCTGCCAAGGCGAGACCGCCAGTGCGGGATTTCTCCCGCTAGATCGGGACAAGGTGAGACAGAATATCAGCCATGTCTCCTTTTTTTTCCTCTAGTCACAATTATAGACCCCGAATCATACCCGAACTAACCCCCGCGATCTAATTCAATGTTCAACAATCGTATATAAGTTATAAGGTGTGTTAAAATTATGGAGAACCTGGGCATATGAGGAGGAAATTAGTGAGGCCGTGGAAGCCAGGGCAATGGTAATGCAGGTGGAGGAGTAGTGTAGCCAGGCAATGAGGTTTCCCATCAAGATGACATGGCTCAATTTTATGTTTTTCTGGGTAAGACCGAGTTTGAGGGTGTGATGTAGTGGTCACAAGTGCTACTCTTGTATGTGCCCGAATGGTTATTGTTTTGTTTGATCCGAGTTCTACTTATTCGTATATGTCAGTTCAATTGCCTTTGGATTTGATATGGTTTGTGATATACTTGATGCCCCCATCCATGTTTCTACCCCAGTTGAAGAGTCAGTCATAGTCACCCATGTGTATCGTGTTGTCCTGTTGTGGTTATGGATTTTCATATTTGGGTTGATTTGGTTATGCTGGATATGACTGACTTGATATAATCTTAGGCATGACTTGGTTGTCCCCCTATTATACCAGGCTTAATTGTAATACTAAGTTGGTAACTCTAGAGATCCCCGGTAGGGAAAGATTAGAGTAGGAAGGGATGTACAAGCCTAAGCTAGCTGAGATCATATCCTCCACTTGGGCTAGGAAACTGGTAGGGCAGGGTTGTTTGGATTATTTGGCTCATATTCGGGATGTTAAGGTCGAATCCCCCTCTATTGAGTCTATTTCGGTGGTGTCAGAATTGAGAGAGCTTAAAGCTCAAATCCAAGGGCTTCTTGATAAAGGTTTCATCCATCCTAGTACTTCCCCATGGGGTGATCATGTCTTGTTTGTTAAGAAGAAAGAGGGTAGCATGAGGACTGGTGATTTTATCTTAAGCCATAAAAGAATGGATTGATACCGGAATGACAAGCTTATAGGATAAGGAAGGTCCCAATGAGTATACTTGGGTGAAGGAAATTGAAGATTTTAGTAAAAAATTGCGTACCAAGTGTAGGTTAGTCCTTTGAATTTGATGAGTTTACCTGAGTTTGAGGTGTCGTGTTGATGAAATGTTGGCTTCGTAGTGATAGTCAAGACTGACTGAGCGTAATGGTAATAAGAGTTCGTGATGGATTGTGATGGGATGCAACTATATAATAAAATTGTTGGTTAAGCAAATTTTTGTATAGTAATTACTACTTGCGAGTATCTAAAGGTTGTGGTTTTCTAAAATTTGGTGAGTAACTTGGTTGTATGGAAAGTTTTAAGAGATGGTGGGAAACCATTCGAATAGAATTTAAAGAACTAGAGTCATAATGAAGAAAATAGTGGTATGTAGTACAGCCTTTAGAGAGAGACGAGAGAAAGAATATTTTATTTGATTCTTAATGTAAAGAGTTATCTTTAGAGGAGTAGATAATTGGGTTCAGAGACGCGTGATTTCATTCGTTTTGTTGTGGCTATGGTAATAGTGTTATGGGTCTATTAGATGGGTTAAAAACTATTGAACAAGACTTGAGAAAAGATTGTACAGACATTAGCCTGAAAGTGATGATAAGTGCTTGTTTTGTTTTGAGTTTAGTAATGAGTGCGATTGAAATTTTAGCGAAAAGATATTGTAAGATCGATGGAGAGACGATCAACGATAACCTAAGATCCATGAATTCATAAATATCTTCAAGGCATAAGATAATGTTGAAAGATAAGGGGATTGTCTTATATGGTGGAAATTACAATTCAGATTTTTCAATGTGAGTCTACATTCATGGTGATGCACTATGTCAAGGTATGAATTGGAAAGGTAAGGAATGATCAATTGTATTCGGTATTGAGATTTTGAAAGGACTTACACATGGGGTGAGTCGTAAGTTTACTACTATTGATTGTTAAGTACCTAAGAAAGGTTTCATTTTTAAAAGTGTTGGTTTATATTAAGGTAAAAGGTCGGAGTGTTTATGATGGTTGTTAGTGTTGTGAGTATGATTCACTAGGTATGCTCTAGTGTGTTTTCACTTTTGTGGGTGGATCCCTAGTGGTAGATCAGGGGTACTAAATCCTGCGATGTTCTCTTGGTTGAGTGGGAAGATTGGGAAGATTTGTTTATTTCGAATGACATAATTGATGTTGTCTTGGAGTTGTTAAAGTATTTTAGTGGTTCTACATGTACCACCTTGCTTATGAGAATTTATAGAAGAGCTACCCTGCGTATTTGTGGTTGCCCGACAATCTTAATATTCCTCGAGTCGTCGAGGTCATATATCGTTTATATGTGATTGAATGTGGGGATCACTGGGTCCAATTCTACTGTTCTTAAGAGGTAATCTAAAATTACTAAATCTAGCATTTTGATAATGTTGTTGGAGTGGTTGTATGCTTGGACATATCCCTCGATGAGTATATGCATTGTGATTGTGGTTTGTTAAATGGGCGGGTGTCACGATCCGGAACACTAACTGGGATCAGTTGCAACATTCTGGCATAAATATGGGATCGGTTGCCACATTCCGACATAAATATGGGATCGGCTGCCACGTTATGGCACACTAACTTGGATCGGGTACCACGAACCGGTATGCTAATAGTTTGGGTTTGGGTTCCATGAGAGGACCATTGAATTGGGTTCCGTGAGAGGACCATTGAATTGTGTTGTGTTTCTACTTGTGATGACTTTGTTCATATCTAATGATGATTGATATTGAAAGACGGTATGTTGCTCTAAATTGATATAAATATGATATGTGAGAATCGTGAAGTTATTCATTGTCCATATATGTTGATGATATTGTATATGTTCGATATGTGGATGTGATTATATTGTTGTTTTGACTAATGTATGTTACATACTTCTTGGGATAGCCGCGTGATCCTACCAGTACAATGTGGTTGTGTACTGATACTGCACTTTCTTGTTCTTTGTTGAGTACAGGGCATCTTCAAGCAGCTATTAATAGACCTCAGCTAGGTAACTATTGAGCGTGACTGAATTCAAGGGTGAGTCAGTTCTTTCAGGCTGACATGGATCTCTCTTGTTTAAGTCCATCCTTTTCGGGCTCAAACTATTTGTTTAAGGTGTTTGTTTAGTTTTGGGGTTGTACCCCTTGTTCTTAGACTTGTCGTTAGTAGAGTTTTGGTACATTGACTTTCAGGTTCTAGGGGTTGAATTTCCGCATTAGTTGATTAGTTGTTTGTTAAAAAACCTTGGAGTTTATGGGAACTCCATTTTTATTGTCATTTAAACCTGTTTCTATATCTTTAAATGCATAGTATTTGGTTAAGTTGTTTAGTCTGGATTGTAGTAATGGTTCTCCCACCGGAGGGTTAGTGTGAGTGTCAATCACGACGGTTTAGGTCGTGACACTTTTAAATCTCGAGTACTAGAGGAAAATAATTCCCTTATGGAGAAATTGTGCATTCAGTGGGCGCAATTTTTCCATTTCTGTTTTATTCTATTATTACAAATCCTTGTATCATTTTTTACAATCATTCAATTTATGATTATGCTATTAATTGTTGTTTTTGAGTACATGTTTTAAACTTTGTTATTTATGTTCCTGCAAAGTTATTGTTATAAGTATATTTTAGTATAGATTAAATAATACACATTAATTGAGTATTCACGCAAGTTTCTCCACTGAAATTATTGAAGGTACAAAACAAAATCCTTAAAGATCTATACTACCATCTCTTGAAGACGAAATTCAAATTTGGTATATCATTGTAAGGATATAAAGATCTTAAAAATATTATCGCACATTGATGTGAGATGGAAAAGAAAACAAGAATTAATATACTTTTGGCCTGGGTTCAATGATGTGCCACATGGCATATAGAGGAATATGACTAGACTGGAGCCTCTTTTAAGCCCAAAGACAGTATAGACAGATTCTCAAGTTTACTGCAAGTTGTAAATACTTTTCTTGAAGTAATAAATGTGTTTCTAGTCATTGCGACTGAAATGGAAGTGTAGTTTCAAACTGAACTCTATCACTCTAGTATGTTGATTTTTTTTAAAAAACACCCAAACAAACTGAATAATTTTGTGTAATATTTTTCCTTTCAAGTATATTTAATAAGTTGAATTGTTGTCCAATATGATACATTCTCCCTTTAATTTTCCATTTTAATAATTACTTGTGATACATTTAAATGGAAAACTTTAAAATGATATATGTAAAGCAAAATGTAAGGCTGAATTTTCTACACATTAGAATTAGAATATTTGTTCACTTTTTTCAGCCATTTAAAATTTATTTATCCTTTCACCAACGATTATTTATTTATTAAAAAATTTAATATCTCAGGTTGATGTTCATTTGATTCCCCAAAAATATCAAATAGTAACACTTCTCGGAAGCAAAAGGATAAATTATAAATCAAATTAAAAGATGATTGATTGAAGGATAAATGATAGGATGTTATAATTATCATTTTCTTTGACATTATTAATGTTCGTAACTATGTAATCTTGTATGTCTTTCAATTAAATTTGTGAACTGTAAACTTAGATACAGCCCGACAGACTATCTTTTTGAAAAATATGTTAAGCAACATATCTTTTTCTTCTTGATTGTTAGGAAAGTAAGGTCGTCTTTATTATTATTTGTGAATATTTTTGAGTTCAAGGGCTCACAAAATTATGTTGTGATAGTTTAATATGTTTTGTATCATAATTTTGGTTTAGAATATCCAGTTGTTAACGGTTCCATTGAGATGTCACCTATTGTTTGTTGATCATTGCATTAATTCTTTGTAACTGCATACTATAACCATAACAATAACTATGGTTCAATTCCAAATAAGTTGGGGCCGGTGATATGAAATATAAGCAATAATAATGACTATTCTGAGACAATGAGGAAAAATCTTTATGATACTAACAATTTTAGGATCATTTTAACATATACATGATACCACATACTATAATAAAAAATAGATTGATGAAGGTTCGTAAGAAAGGAGTTGAAGATCCTCCATTTGAATTTAGTTAATTATGTTCTTCTATGGACGTGTTGTACCACTTTACTTGGGGTTGTTGTTCGAGGCATTTTTGTCTCTACTTTAACGTCTCATGTTGTTCTTTATAACTTCTAGGAATTTAGAAAATTTCGTTACTTTTGATCAACTATTTCAATGTAGATTTTCTTAGACTTCATTCTTATACTTAAATATCTCTATGACTCATAATTTTTCTATAACAAAAATAAAAATTAAAAAAATGTAGCACTTTAAGATCTGGGAGGAACGTTTTTCCTTGAGATAAAATGTTCTTGACAATGTAGTGTATCTATCAAAATTACAAATTATTGAATGATCATTTAAGTTTAGTAAAATAGTCCAATCTCATGCGAAGCACGGGCAATTTACCTAGTAATAAAATAAAATTAAAATAAACTTTTAGAAAATTTTAGAATAATAAAAATAATTTTAAAAAAACTTAAAATAATATAAGTAAGAAAATTAAAACAAAAAAAATAAAAATAGAAATAAAAAGATGAAATTAAAAAGTAATAAATTGGTAATTACACCATGTAATTACCAACAATTCACAACCTTTCCCTGTGAATTGGAGAGTGCAATTACCCCCTGCCAATTACACCAATTACCTGCTGACCAAGTAATTTCATGTCCAACCAAATAGGACAGACACTGTAATTACATCCAATTACACCAAATTCAATTACCAGGTGGCTTTCCAAATAGGCCTAAATGAAGAGCCACCAAATTAGGTAAAGCAGTAGATGATTCCCTCTTATAATATATACAAAAAATTATAGAGAAAAAAAATAGTCATTAGGCAAATCTTAGCCTATTTTAAGATAAAATAGCATTATTTTACCCCAATTATCTTTTACTAAATGTGGTTACATGTAGATAAAATAACTTTTGGGAAAATATTAGTTATTGTATTTCTATTTTACCTTTGTAAATAATTGTTTTTTTTAAAAAAATGACTCATGATTTTACAAAGAACGTATAATATTGGAGATGCAAATTGTGAAATACTCAAATTATATCATTATGAGTTAATTCTGAATTGAAAATGTTGTCAGGCCTGTTCCTCAAAGGCCCAAATTCAAATCAACAAGTTTTAATAAGTCATTTCCAGAATTTATATTCTGAATTATTGATAATCTCATAGTGTAAGAAATAAATTACATTATATTCCTACTCTTTTTCCAATGAAAATAATCCCTTACTTTTTACACGGTCTGTATACATAACTCATTATCTAGATACATTAATACTAATACATTATGTATCAAGTTGTTACGCTGAAAAGTGGAGAAAAAATAGAAAATTCAATTAAAATTCCACTAAATTAGACCTACACGTTTCTGCTTAATGTCAATCAATCAGACGCAAATCCTAAAAGAACCAATAAATTCAAAAATCAATTTTTTTCTCTCTATTCATTGTTCTCCGTGTTCATCGAAGATCTATTCAAATTTGTAGAAAATTTGATAAGATACATAATGAATAGTTGTTGGCACAAACAATTTATTTTGTGAGTCTCAAATCTATCATTGCAAGAGATCGATGAGACGAGGAAATCAGCAAAACCACGCTTAACATCCTTAACAACAACATTCATAACATTAAACCCAACATTGTTACCAGGGAATGCCTCCTGGAGAGCTTCAGTTGTCAGACCAGTAGGGCCAAAAGATACAACCATATCAGGCTTGATCACACCAGTCTTAACATGACCAACATGTACAGTTCCAATACCACCAATCTTGTAAACGACCTGAAGTGGAAGACGGAGGGGTCTGTCGGATGGTAGTAGAAGGAAATCATCAAAAAAGTGTTATTAACAATGAGATTCAATCCCTGGCAAATTGTAACAGGATATTACAATTCAAAATTCAAAATATTTCTTCCCTTTCTTTCAAAAAACTCTCAATTTCTTAATCAAAATTGTCGATAAAATTTCGAGATACATTGGAGATCCAATACATCTTTGAGGTGAAGAAAACAAGAGCCTGAAATTTTAATGTATCAGCTATGCATTAATACAACAGATAAAAAGCACTACAAGAAAAGGATGAATTACATGGGGATTTTTCTGAAAATTAGTATGAAAATTTGCAGGAAAATAATTCATGCGAATTTTCATACTAATCCCTAGGAAAATCCCCATGTAATTCACACTTTTCTTGTAGTGAAGGCTGAAGAGATACATAGCTTTGGTGGATCATCTATCTCTTTTATAATGTTGTGTAATCGTTTTCTGAATTGTATTTTTTAGATGGATAAATTTATCAATACATTACTATTTATGTATCTTCCTTAAATTGATAAGTATTATATT
Organism: Solanum piurae; assembly: GCA_029582685.1. Taxonomy (NCBI): domain Eukaryota; kingdom Viridiplantae; phylum Streptophyta; class Magnoliopsida; order Solanales; family Solanaceae; genus Solanum; species Solanum piurae. Next base: position 7,629 of record JAJOOO010019327.1, on the reverse strand, counting down.
TCTACTAGATACATTAAATAAGAAATTGTTGCCCATAAGATGTTAGGTTTGAGATTGATACATTATTGTTTGGTAATTGCTACGTATCGAATATATTTAGTATAAATTCAAATTTATGTATCATGCCTAAAAAATTAGTGCATGATACATCATTATCTATGTATCTTATTTTGTTTGAGAAATACTATATTTTATAAATAAAAAAATACATCATACGTGTAATTGTTCCAAATAACTTTTCTTGTGTGTGATACATAACATAAAGTTTATGTATCAAGTACCTTTATATTGAACATGATAAATATTAATCGAAGATTCAACAACATTAGAGTTATGTATCAATGCCTTAAATATGAACATGATACATTGCATTAAACAAAAGCTACTGTAGCAGTGATGTATCAGATCAGTGAAAACACTAACAAAGACTAATTTAAGAATCAAAATAAACGAGATACATTGAAAATCTGTATCTTTGATAGTGATGGTCGTGCAATGGCAGATCCAATTTTTTTCTTCCTTTTTCAACGTTTTTCAACAATAGATTTAGAACTAGAGCATGAATCCTTCTTCAACTTCTCCGCTCTCAAATTCTTCATGATTAATGGGTCGTTTCGATCGATTTTCAGTAATTCTTTAAGATGAAAAAACTAAAAAAAATTAAAAATTAAAAGAAATCAAAAACTGAACTGATGGAAAGAAATCTACCTCATGAATAACTTGAATTCATTAATTGGAGAGAGCAAAGATTTGAAAATCAAAATTAGATTAATGGAGATAACTGTATAAGGAAGGAAAATCATGGGTGTAAGATTTCAAATTAATGTATTCGAAAATGGGGATGATGGGTGCAAAAGAGGGATTTTTGATATTTTTTGAAATGATAGGAAAAATAAGAAATATGATAATAAATGATGTGTAGGAGGGTATTTCTCCATATTAATGACTATGTACAAGATACTTTAACAATGGGCTAACGTTTAACATGTTTATCTAATTGATTTTAAAACAATCTCCAACTTAAATCGATTCAACCCGTTCGTATCTCTATTTGTGTACCCTACTTGTCTTCCTCATAAACATTCGTCAACATAGAGGTGTGCAACAATCAAACTAATCGATAAACTGAACTGAAAAAGTGTTATTGGCTTATTGTTATTGGATTAACGATTTTTTAATGATTTTATTAGAAAAAGTTATCGGGTATCAATTCAGTATTGACTTTTAATATTGGGTTATTCGGTAAGCCGATAACCCATTAAGACTAGTAATCTACTACTCCCTCTGTCCAACAATATTTCTCCACTATTGACTTGGCACATTCCTTAAGAAACTATAAATAGAAGGGTAATTTTACTATATCACCTATTTGAATATAATAAATACAATGTCTTGAAAAATGTAATAGGAAAATAATTATAATTAATTAAAAGGGTAAATTAGGAACTAAGTGTAAAATTATTCATGGTAAAGTGGACAAGTATTGTTAGAGATCTATTTTTAGTATAGTGGGCAAGTATTGTTGGACGGAGGGGTACATTTACTTGTACATAAATATTATATATTAATCTCAATGTCTTACAAGTTATTGTCTTTATCCTTTCGCCTTCAATTTACACTTCACAGTAACTTTTAGTTCACAACTTTACATTATACAAAACGTCAAAATCTAACATAAGAACCTTATTCCTATTAACAGTTAGGCATACATACGGTTTAGTGCAACCTAATTTAGCCCAACTAAGTTTGAGCAAGTCAATAAGAGTCCGTTTGGATTTGTTTAAAAAAATACTTCCTCTGTCTCTAATTACTTGTCCATATTTTCTTTTTTAGTTGTCCCTAATTACTCTTCCATTTTGACAAGTCAAGAAAGGACAAATTTTTTTACCTATTATACCCTCAATTAATTATTTTGAAAAAGGTAGAACTTTTTGAAAATATTAAGTTTTTAATTCATGTACCTCAAAATTAATATGGGTAAAATAGTAAACTCACTATGTCAATTATTGGTTTCTTAATAGGTGGGGAGAGAGTAGTTTTTAAGTCAAAAATAAAAAGTTAAACATAAATGACTTTTAAGTCAAAAAATAAAAAGTAAGGGGAGATCTATTTTGGTTTTTGATTTATTTTAATTCATTTAAACTTATTTTTAATCCATGACAAATATTTCCCAATTTATTTTTATATTTGTGAAACATTTAGAGAAGTCAAAAACTGAGTTAAAGTAGGTTTGATCAACTTTTAAGTCAATTCAAACACCCTCTAACTTGTGTATTTCAAGTTTGTCAATTTGAGTTAAATCATTCCATTTGACCCCTACTACAAATGCATACCAATTGTGATGTTTAATTGACTCCTTTGATGCATCCTTCTTTCGATGTTTGCATATGATTTATTAAAATTAAAAATAGATGAATTAAGATAAGTAGTAAAACTTAACAATTGGTATAAAAAACATAGATGCATTAGTGAGCCATTGTGCTACAATCTCTGATACTATTACAAGGAATGCGGTTTCAAAGCAGTGTAAGTTGTTGGCGTCCAATTGATTCATGAGGACAAGGGCACTTCATTCTCACATCAACAACCGTTTTCTGAATTAACTTGAGTGAAGTAATTGTAACTCAACCACAAATTGCTATGATTTTTTTTATGTGAATCTCTTCTAATAATAAAATAAGCAATAGAAAGGAAGTATGTTATATGCTGAAGGAATGAAGTAGGTGTTTACTATGTATGAATGTGTGAGACTTAATAAAAGTACATGGAGGTGAAAAATTGTAAAATGACATGAGTATCCTGAAATTTAAATTTTATCCCGATAAACATACATGTTGATGGTTGCTATTCTCATTTTTCTTAATAGTAAAAAAAGTAAAGTAATATATATACTAGTTAGTTTTAACTGAATAAAAGAGTGTGTTAATTTAAGTTTAGCAGTATATCGTCGTTTTAAGGTTTTTGATATTTGAGGGGATTTGCACAAGAGTACCTTCTAAACAGTTGCAAATTATATTTGTATGAGAATATATATTCCCTTAATGTTTTCAATTACTTTAGTAAACATGATGATGAAGATAGAGGAGGTATATTCTCACATTTAAGGGAATAGTGAGTGTATACATTAGTTGATTCTATGTGGAATATATATCACAGTTGCCAGTTAGTTTGCAAAAGAGTGGTAATCAATCTGTTCTATAGTATTATTTATTAAGATTTCTAATTTCAATATCTCTCTTTATTTTTCAAATTTCATGTTCCATTAAATTAAAATACTTAAATTGGAACGGAGGGAATACTTATTTTTCTTGTATTAAAACAACAATATTTTAAAACATAAGTTGCCACCTTTGTTCTGTACTTTTATTTTAACGTCAGTCAAGTGGTGTTAAATGACATACTTCATTTTTCATTGGATTAACAATAGGAAAAGAAATTCCAATTGTTAATTAAAAATAAATAAATCTTATTTATCTCATCACCACCATCGAAACTTTCTACAAGTCAGGAGCTACCTAAAACCAAATACGTTATGGCATGCGTACCTAATGTTTGGGCCACATTTGAACATGGTACACAAGGAATTTAGTGAACTCAATTTATCCACGTATGTGATATGGATACTTTTTTATCCACATGTCCCTAACATAAAAAATATATATTTCAAATATCAGTCATTGCACTTCAACTATAAAGTAGTACACCGACCAAGGTTTTGGTAGAGTGATAAGTACTTCTTCATTCTTAACAAAAGGTCTAGGATTCGAGTCCCCCATGTGTACAGAGTAATCCTTGTTAGAGAGCGTGAATCCAGATTTACTCGACCTCCAATATGAGTACCAGTTACAAAATGGGAAAAAAAAACTACAAAGTAGTACAACATATCTCTTAATTGACATGCTTTCCTTGTATTGTCGAACATTCATTACGTAGACAAGTTAACCACTTAAAATATGTTACCTTAATCTGTTCAAGCAATAGTTAAAGGTGCAGACATATTCTACGTAATGGGCACTTGAGAATATATACAAAGCTTTTTCCAAAATTTATTCAGAAGAGTCTAATAAGAATCGTTTATCACATGTTCATGTAATATACTTTCAAATTTAAGAGATTGTTGATGTGTTCCGCCTCTGATAAACACCTTTACCAAATATGTCATACTCTTTTTTTCCCTCGTAATTGTAAAATAGGGACCATTGTTAATGAAACATGAAGTAGGTTGGCTTTCTCTTCCCAACTTTCCATTTATATAATACTTTGAAATGTTAACAACAAGCACAATCCAATTTTTTCTTCTCCCTTCATCTCACCCTATACACATCTCTTTCTACCCAAAAAAAAAATAAACAACTATAATTTTCTCAAAAAAGAAAAAAAATGAGTGACCATCAAGAACATATAGTAATCCTTCCATATCTTGCACTTGGCCATATGATACCTTTCATAGCCTTAGCAAAAAAAATTCAAGAAAAAACTAACTTCAAAATCACTATTGTTAGTACCCCTTTAAATGTCAAATATCTAAGTTCCACTATAGCCAAAGATTCAACTAATTCAAATAACATTTCAGTAGTTTCACTTCCTTATAATAGTAGTGAACATGGTTTACCACCAAATACAGAGAACACAGAGTCCTTACCTTTAAAACACATGGTGACAATTTTGAACTCAACATTATCTCTTAAAGAACCACTCAAAAATTTGATTCTTGAAATTATTGAAAAAGATGGTAAGCCACCACTTTGTATAGTTTCTGATACATTTATGGGATTTGCTAGTGAAGTTGCAAGATCTTGTGGAACTTTTAATGTAAGTTTTACTACTTCTGGTGCTTATGGAACAGCAGCTTATGTGTCACTATGGTTAAATCTTCCTCATTTGTTAGCTATTGATGGGGTTTTTAAAATGCCTGGATTTGATGATTCTTGTTGTTTTTTCTCTGTTGAACAACTTCATCCATTTATGAAATTAGCTAATGGGGATGACCCTTGGTCTAAAATGTTGAAATCTTTGTTGTTGCCTTCTATTGATTCTATAGGTTTTTTGTGTAATACTGTTGAGGATATTGAACCTATGGGGGTTAAGGCTATCAAGAATCTTACTAAACTTCCTGTTTGGTGTATTGGACCTTTGCTTCCTCAATGTATGCTCAAGAAAAGTGAAAAAGATTCTATCTTTGAATCAAGAAGTGGTAAAGATTCAATCTTTGAACCAAAAAGTGGTAAAGATTCAATCTTTGAACCAAAAAGTGGTAAAGATTCAATCTTTGAACCAAAAAGTGGTAAAGATTCAATCTTTGAATCAAAAAAAGGTAAAGATTCAATCTTTGAATCAAGAATTGGGAAAGAACATGGATTGTCATCAGAAGAATGTATTTCTTGGTTGAATGAACATCCTGAAAGATCTGTTCTTTACATATCTTTTGGTTCACAAAACACAATTAGTACATCACAAATGATGGCATTGGCTATGGGGTTGGAAGAAAGTGAAAGGCCATTTATTTGGGTGATTAGGCCACCTATTGGTTTTGACGTAAAAGGTGAGTTTAGATCTGAATGGTTACCAAAAGGGTTTCAAGAAAGAGTGTCAAAGAGTCAAAAAGGTCTACTAGTGAAATCTTGGGCACCCCAATTGCAAATCTTGAGTCATAGTTCAACTGGTGCATTCTTGACTCATTGTGGATGGAATTCAGTATTGGAGAGTTTGAGTCAAGGGGTGCCTATCATTAGTTGGCCTTTGGCTGCTGAACAAACATTTAATTCAAAGATGTTGATGGAAGAAATGGGGGTTTGTGTTGAGTTAACTAAATGGTATTCAAGTGATGTTGATAAAGAGGATGTGAAGGAAGTGGTGGAAATTGTTTTGGGAGAAAGTGGAAAAGGGAAAGAAATGAAGGAAAAAGCTAATGAACTTGGGATGTGTATTAGAGATGCTGTTAAAGAAGAGGGGGATTTTAAAGGATCTTCTGTTAAAGCATTGGATGATTTCATATCTACTGTACTTTGTAGAAGAAATATGTCATCTTAAGAAAGGATTTGGAAGAGCACGAGACAAGGGTAGGTCTATGTATACTATACCCTTCTCAAACCTCACATGTAAGATTACATTGGGTATGTTGTTGTTGTACTACTTTGTAGGTCTATCGAGAACAACCTTTCTATTTTCACAAGATAGGGGTAAAGGTTGTGCACATATCGTCATTCTTAGAACTCACTTATGGGATTAAATTGGATTTGTTATTGTTATCCTAGTTATTGTACTACTTTGTAGAAGAAATGTCACCTTAAGAAGGAGTGTCGAACATTCTAAGGCTTTTTGACTATATATTAAATGCAGTTGATTGGTAAACTAGGATAATTAATTAAATTCCCTACTAAACATGATACTTTATGTTCTTTAAGTTTCCATTTGCAACATCTCTTTCAAACATTATAGGGTAAGGATGAGTTTCAAGTTTGAAAAAGTGATTTTGATCATTTTTTAAGTGAAAAAAGAGAGACTCAAGTCCTAGTAATCATACCAAATACTACTAATTATGGTGGTGAAAGCTCATACCTAACTCGTTATGTTTGGCACCAATAATGGCAACCACGAAATCTGCTATTAGCTTAGTTATGCTCGCTATTACTTTCCGAGTCAAAGGGGTTTTATGAGACTTCTAGTAGTGAAATAGAACTTCTAAATTTGTAGCTAAAAAAATCACTCTTTGATCTCTTATTTCAAGTACTAGTAAAAGGTGCCCGTGCTAACACGGGCCTAATATCTTATACTTTTTATTTTAATTTATGTGATATACGTAGAATTTGTTAAGTCCAGCAATTCTAAACAAGCTAAAGATGAAGAACCTACTGATTGAGAGAGAAGAAGAGATTCTGAATAGATTGTATTATCACTATTCTGCTTAACTAAAAAAGATGCTTTACAATGCTTTATATAGAAGTGACTAGCTATCTAACTGAATAACAAACACTAACTGACCTTCACGTGTTAATTAAAACTAATTGACAGCTAACTAACACTAATCAACAGCTGTACACTTAACCAGCTGCTCAACATCCTCCCTCAAGCTAGGTGTATGAAAAACATTCTTCATTCCTAGCTTGGTAAGTAGATAGCTATGCTGCAAACATGTGAGTCCTTTAGTAAGCAGGTCTGCAGGTTGTTCTGTTGTATTTAAGTACACTGGTTGAACTATTCCCGTTTGAACCTTCTCCCTGATGAAATGACAATCAATATCTATATGTTTAGTTCGTTCATGAAACACTGGATTGGCAGCTATCTGTATGGCTGATTTGCTGTCACTGTGTATGTGTACTGGCAACCTCACTTGAACCCCTAGTTCTTTGAAGAGACCAACCAACCACACAACCTCCGCCACTGTTGAAGCTAAGCTCCTATATTCAGCTTCAGCTGAACTCCTTGAAATGGTCTCCTGTTTCTTGGCCTTCCATGAAATTAGTGAGTTCCCATACGTAACCATGTATCCCGTTATGGACTTCCTATTGTTTGGGCATGATGCCCAATCTGCATCACAGTATGCAGTAAGATGATTGTTAGCAGTAGACGCCATAAGTATCCCTAAGCCTGGTGACTGTTTAACATATCTCACCACCCTTAAGGCTGCAT
>JAJOOO010019326.1:0-15658 GCA_029582685.1 Solanum piurae | reverse complement strand
AGGCGCGGTGCCCCACCATGATGCCAATTTTTCCAGCGAACATTCAATTAAAAATGACTCCTTGTTGGTATAGGATTGGGTCTTAGTTTTTCTAATTATTATAAATAGACCCCTAGGGTTCATTAGTAAGGGTTCGACTTTTGATTTAGTGTGCAAGGGCAAGAATTCAAGTTTGTAATAGGTTTCAATCCTTAACTCCTCTATTTTTAGGAAATCGCATGAACTATTGTATTTTCTTATTTTCTAAAAGCATGAGTAGCTAAGCGCCCTAGTTCTGGGGCTGTAGCTACGAATGGATTGTTGATTATTTAAGGCTTTATGAATTAATTTTTGGTTGTCATTATAAGTTACTTCTATATTCTTGTTTTAGTATTTCTTGACTGGCCATCTAGAGATAAATCTATTGTTTAACCTTAAAATCGGGAGAGGAGAGGTTAGATAGACCAGAGGATATAGAGAGCTTGATCGACCTGTTAAGTCGAGGTGATTTGTATTTAGGAGTGACGCCCGGACGAACAACTCGCTTGGTTACAAAATAGGATGATATATAAATGCTCGCCAATTAGTCTATTTATCCCCGCTCAACGATGTAGTTAGGTAGCTAATTGGGGTAGGCGACGAGAGGTGTATAGCCCGACTCATATAATTAACCCTATAAACCAGTAACTTGACAACTGAATTTAATTCTATGCCGATAATATGATACATGATATTCAGTATATGTTGCAGCCCTGGAATTGCTTTAAACCTGCTTGAAACATTATATCAAAGTTGTTCACAATTAGTTACTTTCATTTAGTTCATAATTAGTAGTAGTTAACAATCAATCATCAACTCTTTGTAAAGGTTACTTTTACCTTTATTTGTAGAATTAAGTGTTAAATATAAATTGATCATAAGTCCCTTGGGAACGATAACTCGTCTCTTCAAGAATCTATATTACTTGCGCGACCACGTACACTTGCGTGTATACTGGGGAGCAACATGGTCCTTGACCAGTGGCTTGGGAGAAGTCTAGCTCCCCTTCACGACCACCATCACTACACGTCTTGTTCTTCACGAGTCGTCTGGGTCGTCGTGAGAGGAGCCAACCTTGGGGAACATATTACCTACTCCTACACGGGCACCACCATGAGGTGTCTAAGGGCTCGTGGAAGGAGAGCCCATCTTGGCCAACCACTGAAAAGCAATCCACAAGCCGTGGTGCCCTTCACGACCCGTGAGGGGCACCATGAAGGGTGCCTTGGTTCAGTGGAGGGCTGGTGACCTCTGACTTGACTCTTTTCTCTAGGATTCTTGATTTTGGGGTGTTACAAGACTTCACTAGGATGAATCCCCTAAAGTTTCATGGGTCAAAAGTTGATGAAGATCCTGATGAATTTGTTGAGGAAATTGATTAATAACATTTCAAAGACACTTCATCCAATTCTAAGCGTCAACGATTGTTAATCAGTATAAAACCCAACTAAATGAATTGGGGTCGAATCCCACAGGGAGCGGTACGTGTTAAAGATTCAATTGGGAAATATAAATGCAATCAAATCAATCATCGGAATAAAAATTATCGAATAAAGACATCATTCAAATCAGGGGTGACACGAATGTCAAATGGGGGTTTTGGTTTTGATTATCAACTACACACATCAGTCACAAACAATACAAATTAACAATAATGATACGGGTTCTTGGGATGTGATTGATTATAGGCTAATGTAGACATATGGGTAATTGCAACTATTAGAAAATAGCTAGATATTAGTGAGTAGGATAGGCTATAGTGGAGGCAAATTTTCTCTCAAACAATTTACCCCAAATCAAGTGATATCTCTCGAACATCAACAAGCATGCAAAATAAGACCAACCCACACCTTACCTTAGTCCATTCACTCTCTCGAGCTGAAATTATAGGAAAGGGTTTAGGATTCACTCTCTCAAGCTGAACCCGGATCAACCCAATACCTACAAACCATCAATCAAAACCCTTAGTTCTAAAACCTCTCTCTCGATCATGCCAAGAACACAAAGCTAGAACTGCATTTGCAACTACAATTCTTAAATTAAACCACAATTAATGATTGAACTCACTTCTAAATAGCATTTAAAATAACAATTAGCAATACCCATAAGCTAAATCAGCCCATAATCACATAATCACACTCACACCGCAAGAATTGGGGTTTGAACTAGACATCATAAAAAGGTAAAAACCGTTACCAAATTAGTTATCCATCAACTGGGTAAGAGTAGTTTGTTCCTTACAATGCTCCAATTTGATGAATCTCAAAGACCCACTTCCAATTTCTCAAAAGTGAATTTCTTCAATCCTTCAAAGCTAAAGAAAACTAGAGAAAACTGTCCCCAAGTGCTCAAAACTTGACAATCATGTCTAAAGATAGATAAATGATGGATAAAGATACTAAACTAAATGTTCAAAAATGTATTTATAGTCGCCAAATATGTGCTGCGAAGAGTCATTTGGTGAAGTAAGTCGGGCTCGCTGATCCACTCGGCGAGCCGCCCTTTGGTCACTTCCATCACCTTTCTGCCTTAACATTCAGCATCCTCAAGGTCTGTACTTTGGGCGATCTAGCACTGCATCACGGAACAACTCGGCGATCCACCGACTGCTCCTTTCTCTCACTGACTTGGTTTCTTCCCTCAAGGCTTGGCACACTGGAACTTTGGGTGGTCATATAGCCATTTGGCTATTCGCCAAGTGAACTCGGCGATCACCAGGCTTGCCTTTCTTTATTCTTTCAGCTTGTTTTGTTCCTTTTTGCACGTTAGTTTCCTTGCTTTGTTCCTCAATCCAAATACCTGAAAACCAAGGGTTTTACATCAGTTATTTGCATAAATATGTATTTGAGGACACTAGATCTATATAAACAAAGCCCTAAATGAGTCCAAATCTCGGACTCATCAACACCCCCAACTTAAACTTTTGCTTGTCTTTAAATAAAACTCAAGTTCAACAGTTCAAAAAGGATGTCTCAAACAGTGCTACAAAAGACTCAATCATGAATGCACACAACAAGACTCAACTTACTCATGCAAGGATCAATTGTGCACTCAAAGATTCAAGTTCTGACTCACCATTATCAAAGGTACTCAAGTTCACAATACTTGCTTCATGCAAGTTCAAGCTCAACAAAGGTACTCAAATGCCCTCACAACAAAGATGATTATATATTCACACACAATTCTTCAACAATTTATAGTTCCGAAATCACATACAACTCTCACACTCACAAAGATGAACACATGCATGACTTCACCCATAGGTTTGCCCTTATTTTCCAATCAACATTCGTTTCAGCTCACTCAAGATCAAAAAGGTCTTTTCAAGGCTTGTAACAGAGCTGAGTGTAAATGTATGGTTATTTAGGTTCAGTGGCTGCTACCTTCATGAAATGTGGTCTGAACATCACTTTTCTTCCTTTTCTTCAACATTTTTACTCATGCTCAAAATTCACCCCATTATTCACTTCCAATGGAATACCAGACACCCCGTTTCTTTTACAACTTTCACAACTTTTTCATTCTTTTTCTTTTGCTTTTTTCTTTTGCTTTCATCTTTTCTTTCTCTTTTTTTATATGGAGGGGTTCCATCTTTTTCAAGTCCATGGATCAAGGGGGACTTCTTCACATTTCTTGATTTACCTCCTCTTTTTACCACCCCCCCCCCCAACTTAGGTTTTTGGCCTATGTTGTCTATTCAAACAAACAACACTTCATGAGGATTATGGGTGGATGGATAAAGAGGGGTCTCAATCGCTCATGTTTCTTCTGAGAAAAGGATAAGGCTCAAAGAGGGTTCAAGCAAGGTTCACACATCTCACAAGGTTAGCCACAAAAGAGGTATATTGTCACATTATTTCACTCTTCAAAATTTTTGCCTAAGATCATTTCAAGAGCTTGCATCACTTAGTCAACCGGACCAATGGGGAAAATTCTAGTTGTCATTACACAAGGTTCACAGCAAGCTCATCACACAAGGCATTGGCACCAATATCAAATGAGACTCTACACTTTTGCTAGTGTGCAATGTTCATCACAAGAGACTCCATTCAATAATTGGCTAGTCATAACAAGATGCAAAGAGTTCACTTATTGTCTATGCAACTTCATTTGGCCTCATTGTAGCCGCACATTCATTTTTGTTCGATTAAGAGCACTATCCAAGTCATCGGTATTGATCATAATCGATACTCAAATTTGCACAAGAACAACCACATTCATACAAAACAAGAGGTAGTAATTTTTTTTCAAAAGGGTAAAAAACTGTTGTCATTTCATAGCAAGGAGCCACAAGCTCAAACATCCACAAGATGAGATAAAAAACACAGTTTAAACACAAAAACAAACCCAATATATACAAAATATAGTCACAAGAGGTAGGTATGAAAATACCTCACCCCACCACAAAAGAAAAGGCAGTTGTCCTCAAATGCAACACAAATAAACACAAGTCAATAAAAAGCAACAAGGAGGGAGGTAAAGAAATGTCCTGTCTACACAGTCACTCCATCTGTCGGAGCATCAATGCCCGGTGCAACACTCTGATCCTAGGCATCAGTGTCTAGTGTAACCTCAACACTGGCTCCACTAGAGCCTTCCATGGGTGTATCTTCCATTGAAATCTGCATGGCTGAATCTATCATAGCCTTCTCAACCTCTATAAGGCCCTCATAAGTAGCCTCTTCATCGACACAAAGATGATCCTCATTAGTCTCAGCCTCAGACTCGGCAGCAGCCACATCATCAGCTCGAACCTCATCTCTGGTGGTAGCCAGAGGTACATCAGAGTCAACTGGCATATCAAGAATCTTCACAGTCCCAAAAATCATAAACATATCTGTGGACTTCAGCTGGTCCACGTCCTTCCACACCTCAGCAATTGCGCCTTTAGAACTGTCACCTTATCAGTGGTCCCCTGGCCTCACTCACACACTGTTATCTTTGCCGTAAGGGTATCAATAGACACACTAAGGGGTGTCACAAAAGCAGTAAGGGCCCTCTCAATCATCCCAAGAATTGTGTCCTCTGATGAGTCCACGATTAGGACTCATTTAGGGCTATATTTTAATAGAAATTATGTCCTCAAATGCATGTTTTATCCTAATATCGGATGAAAACCTTTAAGTTTCAGGTATTTGAAGTTTGAGACAAAACATGGACACTACTTAGCAAAAAGGAGTAAAAAGAAGCCAAAAGAACGAAGAAACGAAGATCTATGAATCGCCAAACTCATTCAGTGAATCACCAATAGATCGCATATTTGCCTTTTGTTCCAGTGTATTGAGCCTCGAAGGAAAGGAGAAAATCGACGGTGAAAAGAAGTAGTCGGTGTATCACTGAATGACTCTGCGAAGCAGTGCTACATCATTCAATTATCCAGGATACAAAGATGCTGAAGGTAAATAATGAAAGGCGATGAAGTAGACCAAAGGATGGATCAACGAAAGCATCGGCAATTCTCAGTAACTTCGCCGAAAGATCCTTCGGAGCATATTTTTTGAAAACTATAAATACTAGTTTAGTTTTTATTCTGAGAGAATTTTTACCTTGTTTTTATCTAGTTTTTAGATTATTAAGTTTGAGACAGAGTTTTGGAGATATTCTCTCTAAGTTTTGGAGAGGGTGTTGAAGAACTTGGAGCTTCAAGGGTTTCACCTTCAAGAAATTGGACTTGGGTCTCTTGAAATCTTCACTTTTTGCTTGTTTTAAGACATAATCTTGTATACCCATTGATGGAAACTGAGATTGGTATACTTCTTTATCTCTTTTACATGCGTGGCTAAAACCCTAATTCTTGGGGTGTGATTTTGTGAATGTGGGTTAGATTAGTTGTTGGGTCTTGCTTGCTAATAGTCTATTCGTAGTTTAAATGTGATTTCATTTAGTGGTTGTGGATGAATTTAATGAGGTTGTAGTTGCAAATATAATCTCATCTATGTGTTTTCGTCTTGCTCGAGAGAGAGGTCATAAAACTAAGACCATTAAATTGATGGCCAGTGCGAGTAGGTCGACATAAGGTTCAGCTCGAGAGAGTGAACCCTAGTCCCGTGTCCATACAGTTAACTCGAGAGAGTGAGTGGTTTAAGGTGGAGGTTGTTCTTCATGCGGCAAATGGGTGTCCGAGAGGAACTTGCTTGAAACGGGGTAAGTTGCTCGAGAGAGAGCTTATCCCCTTTAAAGTCTAGCCTAGTCACAAATACTCCATGAATTTACTATCAAAAGTATGTACCCAATGATTTAGTCTATCTCGTATTCTTATCACATCCCAACAATCCTGTCTCCATACTTGTATTTTTCCTTATTTTCACTATTTTAGTTGTTTCTTGCATACAAACCCCCATTTGATAATTGACGCTTGCGTCACCCTATTTAACTTGTTATGTTTTTATTCGCTAAAGTCTTTAGCTACGATTAGCTTTAGCACATTTGCGCTTAACCACTAATTTTCACGCCCACTCACTTGGGACTCGACCCCAACTCTTGGTTGGGTTGTTATACTATTGGACGATCATAGACACTTGAATCGGAAGTTGTGTCATTGATTACACAAACATCAAAATGGCGCCGCTGTCGGCGAGTGGTGTTACATGAAAGTTTTTGGTTTAAGTCGAATTCTGCTTTCAATAATCGTAGTTTACTAATCTTATTTTTAGTTTTGCTTTTCTTTAAATTTGTTGGTGTAGGTAGGTTCCCTGAGCATGGCTGAGGGAAATGGTGGAAACTCGGCTAAGATGAAGCAAGAAGTCGAGAGGGACTTCACATTACCCGCACCGGTAACTCAGCTGAACGAGTTGGCCACCAAAATAACAGAGGTGGAAAACCAGTGCAAGAGTCAAGGGAGGTACATACCTCCTCACGAGAGGAAGCAGTCTAGAGGCAGGGAGAACAATCGTGTCGAGGACACACTCCAAATCATCCTCCAAAAGATCACCGAACAAGATCAAATGTTGGAAGAGATGAAAGAGAGTATTGAAGTGTTGAATCAAATGGTTGGCTCTCACTCTAGATTGATCCAGCTGATTAGGACACTCCTGAATTATGTAGTGCCTCCTCTTCACTCAAATGAACTATTGGAGTTACCTAGTAACACTAGGGCCAACCCAACTAATGGGGAGTGAGTAAGAACTCGCGTCATGCCACGACGTTAAATAAGGTGCTTCTTGGGAGGCAACCCAAGGTTTTAAATGCTTTAATTTTCTTTTATAAATAATGGTGTGCTAGTGTGTAGGTTTGAATGAGGAAAGTGGTGAAAACTACAGATTGGCGAGAAAATGGTCAGTCGACAGATCGCCAAAGAGGTCGGCGAGCCCGACTTGACCCGCCGTTTGGCTCAATTCAAGGTTAAGTCAGATCCTATAAAACTCGGCAGACTTATGAAGCAGTTTGGCATGTCGCCGAACAGGTCGGCGACCTCGATGTAGACCGTCGTCTTGACCCCCAAGAAACTGAAAGATTTTAGCAGTCGACGGGCAAGTGACCACTTGGCGAGTCACCAAGTGGATCAGCGAGTGCGACTAACGTCACTAAATGGGCGCGAAACTGCATGGTTTATAATATCCAAGAGACTCAAAATTTGAAATTCTTCACTTTCCCTCACTATTGAATTTTCTAAACTCACACAAAAGTAGTATTTTCCTTATATTAGCATTTTTCTAGCATTTTAGTTTGTTCAATTGTGCTCAGAGTTGGAATACTTTGCCGCCTAGCTTTTCTATCGCAATTTAATCGACATATCAAAGGTTAGTCCTTAAACCCCGAGTTTATTGTTGAAAGTTTTGAACTCTTTTTCAATGATCGTATCATGTTGATGTGTGTTGGGACTCTCTGCTAGGATTAGAATCCTTAATTGCCTATTTTAATTTGAAAAATCTTTCTTATATGGTTTGACTGCCAAATGCCGTTAGATTGATTGGGTAAAGTCTGAGTAACCCACATTTGTGCTAAATGTCAAAAATGTGCTCAATGATAGAGCGGATGACGCCACTCTTAAGAGCAAATATCGTTAAATGGCCAAATTTGGCAAATCTGGGAGAAATCTGAGTATCCCGGGGTGATGGGTAATACGGGTCTTGTTTGAATTTTGTTAGTGCATGCTTTGATTTTTATTTCGAGGTTCGCGGGATTGAAATCGAAAAGATGGATTGAAAATGGGCACGTTGGGCCATTTGGCGAGACGGGTCGAGCCCGCCGAATCATTCGGCGGTTCGCCCAATGTCTCCATCTCGCCCTTAATATCATGTCAAATTAGATGTTTGAGACTGTAATTTTTTGTGAGAATCCATGGGTCATCAAATGAACTCAATGACTCACCGTAAGTACTCTTGATCGCCCTATGTATGCTACCCCTGAGACCCTTATGCACTGTAACTTTCGGCAGACAAACCCTTGCTCATCGAAAGTAGTCGGCGATTCACCAAAAGGACTCTTCTATCGCCGACTTGCCTTAATTGTTTAGCCAACCTCATCGGTGAGCCAGACTTAGCTCGCCAAAGCGGTTCGGCGAGTTTATCTACAACAAGATTTGATGTGCTAGAGTTTGATTTTGTTTCTTAATTTCCCTCGATCTTTTGCAGATATGGTACGCATTAATCTAACCGAACCACCCCAGAAAAAGGCAAAGGGCATTACAATAAATGAAGGAGGATCAAACCCTCCAAAGAGGAGAGGGGATGACCTTCAATCGGGAGACAAAGGCAAGAGGAAGAAACATATAGCGAAGAAAGGAGTAGCTATTGAGGCCCAAATTGAGTGGTCTGAGCCTGAAGATGATCAACCCTTAATTCACCGACAAAATAGGATCCAAGATAGACCTCAACCCACATCCACCTGGGTTTCATCAGCTACAACTCCTCCGACTACAGATTCAGTGCCAACTCAAGCACCCTCAATAACTCTTGCACTCCCTATAGATCCTCCACCGATACTGTTAAACAGAATGAAAAGTGATGGTTTACGGACCATCATAGAGGAGAAGTTACTATCTATGGAAGGTCTGGAAGGAAAGCATCCTGATGTTCTTGAAACTCTTTGATACCATGAGTTCGAGCAGTTCACACGGCCCCGAGTCCCTTTCCTTCCCTCATGGGTAAGAGAGTCTTACACTGCTTATGGGGAGTTGGTGCCGAAGAATAAGAAAAAGGCAAGTGATTTTTGACCGGTGAAGTCGGTCATGGTCAGAGGCAAGGAAGTGGAGTGTCACAGTGAGCACATTAATGCTCTATTGGGTAGACTGCTGCACTCTGCACTTCCTTACGAGGGTTTGCCGATTGTTCAGTCCCTGGATGATTTAAAGGGTTGGTTGGCTCCAATTATTTCTGACACCACCCCGAGGTGGATGGATTCAGGAGCTCCCATTGAGAAGAGGGACATGAACATCACCTCCAGGTTCTGGTTAGGCTTCATCAATAGCTCTATAATGCCATCCCAGAACAAATCCATTATGCACCATCTTAAGACGGCTTGCCTTGGCTCTATCATGGCTAGGTGGCGGATCGATCTGGGACTACTGATTTCACAGGAGATGGCCATGAGAGCCAAACAGAGGCTAACGTCTATGCCATTTCTAGTTTTGGTCACTGAGTTATGTCGGCGAGCTGGTGTTTTATTATAAAAATGATGGGATTTTAGAGAGTTGCCACTTTATTTTTTAAGGTCAATTTAAGAAACCCAATTTTTTTCAACAGATTAAAACAGAAATCAATTGAAAAAATATACAAAGGGTTCGAGGTTCTTATTAGCATTTTGGGAAGGTATTTAAAGCACCCGAAATACCCGATAATACGCGGTTATTCGGCAATTAACTATTTGGCTAAGATAAATTAATCTTTTCGATGCAATCTCCCGTAACCTGTACGCCCCTTTTTTGGGACTTGTTCTTCGACTTTCAAGGGCAGGCTGACTCGAGATAAGTAATTAGAGCCTTTACAGCTCTCTCAAAATGCAAAGGAAGGAGCGAGTTCTTGGTGAACTCGGGCAGATTTTACATGCAAAATACAAACAAAAATATAAGTGACAAAATATTTAATATAACAAAAGTAAAAAATAAAATAATGACATAAAATATGCTCATGATACCGCCTAAATTTAATAGAGCACTAGAACAGTAAGAATAATTCTCAGCCAACTCCTAATTGTGACAAGGAACAAGTGATGTAGGCGATGATATCATTTACAAAGAATGAAAATAAAACTCATCCAAAAGACAACGAGCAACAACAACTAAACATCACTCTTGGCCACATTCAAAGGCAACAGCTATAATAATAAAAAAAAAAAACTTCATTCTTTTTTAATCAAAACAAACAGGACTTAGAGGACGGGAAGAGATTATAATTACAACAACGAGAATTTAAATCGAACAACCTAGAATGACCCGAAATAGGCAAACAGTGATTTTAACTAAGACAAGAGATTTCAGCCATTAGTCAATAAAAAGTGGAGTAAAACAGTCAACTATCATATTCAACTCTTTGAGTTAATTAAGGAGCAAATAAAGTAATCAAATCGCAAGAAATTTAAGAACAACAAAGCCGTTTTTAAGAGCTGAATTTAGAATTTCAGACTAAACCACAAACCATTGGCAATAAGATGAGATTATATAAACAACCATAATAACCAACAGTAGATTCCAAACGAAGTATGAACCTTCATCAATCCAAGCAAAGCCTATACCGGATAACATTTTAAAGCCTACAAGTCTAACAATTAAAAACATATGCAATACACAAGTATCTTCTATTAACACCTTTTAGAGGAAGAACAACAAATTAAATGAGAGATTAGTCATTCAAGTAGACATAAATTCAAACATAAGCTATAAACCCCGAAAAGATAAACATAAAATTTACGCAGTAAAACTAAACCAGTAGTCAAACCTTAATATTTTTTTAAAAAAATGAACAAAGAAACTGAAATCTCCATCGCATTTAAATAACAACAGTTGCAAAAGTTCACACAGAACAAAAGAAATTTCTATCACTAATATAAATAATGTTAACATGTAGTGGCCGAAACATGACTAGGAATACTTAAACCGATCACATAAAGCAATTAGGAATCGAACAGAACAAATCTAAGAAAAAGGTTTTACCTCTTTCTGGACAGCGAATGAGACGAAATGAGCCAGCGACCGCGACCTTCTCACCATGAAAAAATTGAGCGTGAATCAGCAAACGGGGACAACGACGAACAAACTAAAAGAATGAGACCCTGAAAATTAATTCTTCTTTCCTCTTTCAAATGTATTTTGTGTCGATTTTATAACCACTTGCTTAAGCTATTCTATATGTCTCCGCTTAAAAAACCCTACCTCAAAAGAAATCTCCCTTTTATACTAAAACAGTAAGGTATATATAGAAATAAGCTAGGGTTCGATTTTGAGGGGAGGAAAGGCTAAAAATCCGGATGGAAAGGGCCCAATTCGAAATTGAAATCCTCAAAAATCTTACACCATTAAGGGAAAACAAGCTTTTCTCTAAAATTTCAACTCCATTCCGGAAAAGGAATGGAGGATGGACGACTGGATTGACTCCCATCATCCTTGGTGAGCAACGTGGAGTAATCTCGAGTTGGCAAGGACGATTCCGCGTTCCCTTTTGCTGCTGCAACTGCGATTGTGAGAGGGACAGGAGGAAGAAGACAATAAGAGGCAGTGTACTACCTCTGTTCCTCGCTGTTTTTCGTGTATTTTGACGGAGAATTGACACCGCTTGGATCGTGAAGAAGATGAACAGGGGTGGGGTCGGATGCTGCTGTTGTTACTGGAAATTGAAGTTGTATGTAATGTGTGGGTGGGTTTTGGAATAAAGGAATTAAAGAGGGAATTGGGTCGGTTAGAAAATTGGAGAATTGGTATGTTGGGAGTTAAATTGGGCTGGGAATAGAAGCTGGCCCAAAATTTTGGTCTTACAATTTAGTTGAAGAATCACTAAAATTGCAATTAAGAAAATGGTTGTATGAATTTTCATCGTGGCCAATCGAAATTAAAAATCTAGCCAAATGAGTTTAATTGGTGATTCGGCTAAAAACTAAATAAAAGATGTGTTAGTAGAAATTAATTAATGAGCTTCTTAATTCTAACGATATAAAATATTCAACTTGATTACAAAGTAATTTTTTTATTTTTTATTTTAAAATACGAACTAATATTCAAAATGGCAATTATGATTTAAACTAAATTAATAACGTACTTGTCTAAAGATGTGAAATCTTAAGGTGATTTTTGTTTACAAGATATATTAATTATATATATAAAATACACATATATTTATTATTTGAAATATTTAAAATATTATGAAAAGTAACTAAAATTCTTAAAAGTAACTTGAAAAAATATTTGAACCTCGTAAAGCTAATTATTGCAAATTATTTGAAATCAAAGAAGCTTAAAAACTAATTCCTATCGGGGAGGGTCAAAGTTGGGTGTCAACAACTGTCCCTCGTTTCACTTGGATTGATGAAATAAATCCGAGGAAAATGAAATTGACAAATCCAATTTTGATCGACCACGTCTTCATCTTTCTGAAAAGAGTTTTTGGTACGGACTTTAGGAATTATGGCCAAACCCTGAAAGTGGGTTTCCTACATATCTCAGGCTATATGAGAATTCAGGCCACTTGTAGTTCGATACGCTTGATTTCACGCACGATTTTGAAAGAATTCTTAAGTCATTCCGATATCAAATTATTGAGGTATCGGAATGCTCGAGAATGGGATTTAAGGGCACATATTGGAATACAACCGAGTTTTCAACATTGATCCCGCCTACATATCCTCAGCATAGGGAATCAGGCTGCTTGTAGTTCAACTCAATCGGTTGAAAAGGAAATCTATTATGCTAGATAACCTTTGATTCTGGAAAAGTGACAAAGTAAGTCGAGTATGAAAAAGAGGCTTGCAACCTCTTAGCCATGAATGCGGAGCTCTTCACATCCATAAGTAAGAACTCACCCAGACATAATTTCCAAAGCTCTTGGTGTATTGTCACTCGGATTTGGAAAGTTGCCTCCGGTGGAAACCAAAATCCTTCGGATATGAAAATGAAACCGGTAAACCCGAGAAAAACCCACATGCCTTCTTATAGGGGTGTGTTTGATTGTGGTGGAAGTCGCTCCTCAACTCGCACCCTAAGAGTTTGAAATTCCTCTTTGGACTATGTCCCGGCTTGCTGCTAAGAAAAAGTTCCACGCTGTGTTGCATCTTCGTTGATGTCGTCCGCACCTGTGGTTTGATTTGAGAATTCATCCTCTTGGATGCTCTCGACAAAGACTGAAATAAACTTATTAGTAGAAACTGTAACTGGAAAAAGTGGTAGCATCTCTTACGATGCTTTTCAGCTACTCTTGTTGTGAAATATGTCACATAAATATGTTCAGTATATGTCTTCACACTCAAAGTAAATAATTAGTAGACATAGTGTTGCTCTAGCTAGCGGTCTGAGTCAAAAATACAGAAAGATCATGCATATAATAAATGGGTATATATTTATGAATAAGCATAAACATTTTTTTTCAACTAGATGAGAAAATAAAGAAGTATTGAGAGTAAACGATAATGGATACCGCTTTCAAACACAGTATGTCTATTACAACTCATGATTTGTTACGGATTTGGAGATGTCATTGTTTGTTTTCTGCATGGCAAACTCCTGTGATCTCTGCAACGAACTAGATCACTCAATGATTATCCAACTGTAACGAGGTGGATGACTCGATAATAGTCCAACTGTAACGAGGTGGATGGCTCGATAATTATCCAACTGTAACGAGGTGGATGACTCGATAATATTCCAACTGTAACGAGGTGGATGGCTCGATAATTATCCAACTGTATCGAGGTGGATGGCTCGATAATATTCCAACTGTAATGAGGTGGATCGCTCGATGATTATCCAGCTGTAACGAGGTGGATGGCTCGATGATTATCCAACTGTAATGAGGTGGATGGCTCGATGATTATCCAGTTGTAACGAGGTGGATGGCTCGATGATTATCCAACTGTAACGAGGTGGATGGCTCGATGATAATTCGCTACTCAGCTTGCACTAAGGAAAAGTTCCACATCGTGCTGCATCTTTTCTGATGTCGTCTGCACCTGTGGTTTGATTTGAGAATTCATCCTCTTGGATGTTCTCGACAAGGAATGAAATAAACGTGTTAGCATAAACTGTAATTTAAATAGAAAAGTAATATGTTTTATCGTATTCGGCACATATTTTTTTTCTATAAATGTTCTGACGTCAGCCTCCATCGGTTTTGACACGGTAGATGATGACTTAATATGATGTGGATGACGATGCTCAATTGATAGGATGATGATGATCCATTCGTAGGATAATGCTGCTACATGATAGGATGATGATTCTTCGTTGATGATTCATTGGTAGGATTATGCTGATCCATTGGCAGGATGATGTTGATGATCCATTGATAGGATGATGATGCTTCGTTGACGATCAATTGGTTGGATGATGTTGATGCTCCATTGATAGGACGATGATTCTTCGTTGATGATCTATTGGTAGGATTATGTTGATTCTCCATTGATAGGATGATGATTCTTCGTTGATGATCCTTCGTTGATGATCCATTGGTAGGATTATGTTGATGTCACTCTGGATGATGACGTTGATTCTCCATTGATAGGATGATGATTCTTCATTGATGATCCATTGGCGGGATCATGTTGATGCTCCATTGATAGGAGATGATTCTTCATTAATGATCCATTGACGGGATCATGTTGATATTCCATCGATAAAACGATGATGATGTCCCTCTCGTGGGTGATATTATCTCATTTGATAATATTATAGAAATGTCCCTCTGAGGGGTTTCACATTACTATGTCTGATATCGACACTATTTGTGAATATTCCTCAAATGTTCTTAATGCTGAAAAATGTAATTTGATGTCATTGTAGATGATTGTACATCTTGAGAGTGATGTTTTCACTTGCTCATGCTTTGCTGGAGATTTGAATGAGGTGTCGTTACTCGTATTTTGAACTGTTTCTTTTTCATATGAAAAACTTCAATGACATTCCTGCATCCACAAAAAAGTTGTCAATTTTGGGGAACTCCTCACCCTTTTGACTTCTCCATATTCATTGAATGGAGGAATGTGGTGAACTTGAGGCAATCTTATAGACCTGCATCCTCAGGAAAATTGTTAGTTTTTAAAACAAATTGATCTGTGTTGACTTCTTCGAACGCTTGCTACTTGTCTTGCTATCTTCAGTTGATCGCTCCGATCTCTTGCTTATCGATAGACAAGTCAAAACATTTTATGCAAAAATATTTTAAACATGTAGATAAAATCTTTAAAAAAAAGGTTTTCAAAGAGCTGTAATTGAAAAGGGTCACTGCTAAGTATCATGTCACGTCAAGCTCAAATGAACACCCTTGGTTCCAAACTTTTGACGTGTCCAAGAGCTTGTTCCGGAGAATTCTAAAAATCCTTAAAGCTTGAGAGATTTCTGACGTGGTCCTCCCAAAATCTACTTTAATTGGAAAGTTTTGCAGACAACTCTGAAATTCAAAGGTTGTCGGAGATTGCTGCAGTTGACTATCAATTTTAACGATGCCAGAGATTATTGAAATAGCTTTAAACTTCTAATCATGCTCGAGATATTCAAAATTTA
>JAJOOO010019324.1:0-11308 GCA_029582685.1 Solanum piurae | reverse complement strand
GACTACTTCCAATTTCAAGCTTCTTCATATTCATTTTAAATTGTCGGATGTAACACAATTAAAATGAAATTACATAAAAAACCCTCATAGAACCTCATTATAAAGTCAACACAAAGTCATAGGCTCTTGCTTAACCTATCATTTTCCGAGTCGTTACATATCCACTCGGTAATAAGCTTGCATTCCCATAGAGTAGTTCATTCTCATTAACATTATTATACTTTAGAGGGCTACCACCATTAGGTTTACTAACTCAAAGTACATTTACATATGAAAGGTCCACCACCATTAGGTCTACCGATTCAAAGTACATTATTAAGATAGCTCATTGAATCCTCAAGAAAGGTCCACCACTATTAGGTCTACTGATTCAAGGTTCATAATTACATTAGTAGTACATAGACACATCATGAAGGGCTACCACCATTAGGTCTACCAACTCAAGACATAGCCTTAGAATACTTCATTAATTATTTATTAAAGGGATATGACCATTAGGTCTACCGATTCAAGGTTCATTATTCATTACATGAAAGGGCTACCACCATTAGGTCTACCGATTCAATGTTCATTAAGTCAAGATACATTAGTTACACAAGAAGTGGATGCCCTAAGCCTACCAATTCAAGGTACTTCAATCAAGATCACTTTCATCTACACAAGAAGAGGATACTCTAAGCCTACCAATTCAAGATGTAACAATACATTGAAGAAACCTTTCACATTCTATCATAATCATTCACAAGTGTATAATTGAGTATAATCTTTCAATAATAACACAATTGCATTGTAATTATAATCACATTACTTTCATTGAAGTCACAAAGCATATACATAGCAACATGATTATACATCAATTCTTCATAAATTTCCCTTCAAGGCTATGAATATTTCTCAACCAAAACATCTAGAATACTACATTATATAAGAGGAATATCATGCTTCAATAACTCAATCAATATAAACATAATCAATTAACATGCTTTCATTATCAATCAGCCCACATCATAAATTCACAATTTCATATTTTGAGGGATTCAGGGGTTCATGGGGTAATTTCATCATAAATTAACTTAAATAATTCAATTCAATCATAATTCATCATAAACTAATCATTGAAAATGTTTTGAAGTTGAATCCATGACTTAGATTGAAACCCTAAGTTTTTGGGGAATTTGGAAGCTTTGAACTCATGTTTTGAAGGGACTCTATGGGTGAAAGCTACCCATAGATGAAAAATACCATACCTTGAGTGAAGATTCTCCACGAAATTGAGTGAGAAATATGAACTCTTGAGCTCTAAACCTTGACTTCTTCTTCTCCAATGGAGGTTTCTAGAGAGAGAATTATTTGGAGAGGAGATGGTTTCTATATTTTTGGGGCTTGGGAATAATGAATTGTAAAGGGATGGTTAATAGTTTTAAAAGCCTTAAATAAGTGAAATTAAACAATATAAACCGTCCCCCTTCATTAACTAATTATTTTGGAATTACCTAAAATGTCTAAGCCTTGGCCGAGATTGGGCAGATTCTACAGTGTGAGTCACGCCGTTGACCCACGGACCGTGAGTGGACTCACGCACCGTACTGAAGGTCCATGGGTGGGGTCTGCAACTTGACATCTTGGGGCCTTGACCTATGGATTGGTTCCACGTGGCGTGGATGGACCTACGCCCAGTAGGTCCCATCCGTAGGTCCCTAAATTTTTGGTAGCTTTTGGTTCTTTGGAGGCAGCCTTGGTGCTAGGCTTTAGGGTCCTCCTCAAGGACCCTAGTCTGGTCCTTGGGGAGTCGTACCTTGACGTTTAACCCCTAAACCCCTGAACCTAAGCTCGGGAACTAATTTTAAAACATAAAACCCCTCATCAAACTCAACAACACACTCGTAAGGCTCTAGTTTCACCTACTAGTTTTTCCGAGGTGTTACATTATCTCCCCCTTGGGAACATTCGTCCTCGAATGACACTTTAAACACTTTACAAAAATAAAGACTCAAGACTTGCAGCCCATCATGCATGAAACATCATAACAATGCACAAAATATCAACTCCATCTCAAAAATACTCAATGCAACACAAGGAAGTAGGAACTACATCTACCAACCCATTATGAATGAAAACATCAACATTTCTCATTTCATTAGAGGAATTACCTTCTCCAACTCAAATCATGCTCATCATAACATCATATAGCAATTTATGCAATTATTCTTAAAAGTACATTTAAGCATGTTCAACAAGTCATCTCATGAAGTATATAGGCAACTCATACTAAATAAACATCAACATGAGGAATAAAAATCATAAAAACTCATTTTCTCATTGTCACACCCCTATTTTCGCACGGCGGATAGGGTTTTTCCAATTTAAGTGACGGTATTGATTAGGAATTATTTTATAGTTTTTCAGAGTCGCCACTTCGAATTGAATTATGGTGTTCCAAGTCACCTTTTTGAATCCCTAATCAATAGGAAATGACTCTTTAATTTTGGTCTGCGAAAACAAAGTTCAGGTAAGGAATTTTGTTGACCGAGGGGAAGGTATTAGGCATCCCTCGAGTCTTGTGGTTCTAGCACGGTCGCTTTTATTGACTTATACTTGACTTAAATTATTTTTGGATACATTATTACATGCCATTATTTGTTCGCATTTATATTTTTTGTTGAAGTTTTATTTGATCTCAACCTAGATGCGTAACCGCATTCTTGGTCTTGACATTTAGAGACATAACTGTCTTCTTTGCATCACACTTAATAATCTTATTTTCTATAAATCTCTACTCTAAATTAATAAAATTTAATTATATTATTGGGCAAGGTGTATCACTGCATCCTTGATTTTTTTTTAATGTCTCAAAAAAGATGCGCAACCGCATTCTTAATCGAAACAAATAATTTTAACGTACCTAAAAAATTGTCTAATGTTAAAAGAAAATACTTAGTCTTTATAAAGAAAAATCAAATAAAATAAAATACTAAAATTCTAGGATAAAATATAAAATTTTGGATTATTTTGTATTTTTTTTATTTACTTTTAAAGTTAATGTTAAAATTAGACATACACATATTCTATTTTTATTTTAATCTTAAAGTCAATGTCAAAATTAGGCATACACATTCTAATCAAACAAAACAACAACGAATTGTAAAAAATAAAACTCATTTTTTGTTTGATAAAATAAAACAACAATAATTTATTTATTTATTTATTTTATCCTAACTATACCTACTTTATCATTATTATCTAAATCAAGACAAAAATATTGTTATGACCCGTTCATTTTTAAGAGATCACAACTAACAAATAAAAATAAATAAATAAATAAAATAATAATCATCGATTAAAGCTACTTTCATTCATGAAATAGAGATATAACAACTAACAAATTAATCATTTCAATCAAATTCATGAATGAAACAAAATATAAGAAATCTTGTCATAAAATTACATCAAATTCCATAAATAAATTAAAGAGATAAAAAAAGTTTAATACTGCAAAATCTTAACCGAAACTCGATTAGAACACCCACAAATTTTTGTAGGTTATTTGTGATGGTATATGTATTTGTGTTGATATGAAAATAGTGATGAAAAAGGAAGAAAAGATGTGAATGTGTTGGCAAAATTTTAAAAGGATAATAAAATAAAATGGGAAGGTTTTTTTTTCTTATTTTTCTTTGCTGATTTTCTCTTTGTTTTTTGTTTGCTGATTGTTTGTTTTAGTTGTTGTTCATTTTTATTTTTATTTTCAACCCGTGTCTGTATGTAATATAGGAGTAGGAGCAGTGTGTGTGTAGTGTGAGGAGTGGGGGAATGGGTTGAGGATTGTGGGAAATGGGAAGAGTAGTGGAGTTAAAATTATTATTATATTTTAATAATTAATATAAAAATTATAATAATGAAAATGTTAGCTAATTATATGTAAAAATAAAATAATAATTGAATAGCTAATCTAAAATTATAATTAAGAAATACTAGCTTATTATTAATCTTAATGAAAGAAAACATATGTTTTTTGTAAGCTTTCATTTCTTTTTTAAACAATTGAAAATAAAAATTACCTTAAAAAGTGATTCTATTTTTGTTGTTTGCAAATCTTTTAAAATAAACTTAATAAAATAAGATAAAAGTCTTAAATATTTAGTTTAGATTTATAAAATATTTAAGCTCTAAAAATGTTGTTAAACTTAAGTTCGGTCAAAAATTATGTGTCTAAAGTTTGCCCCTCTTTGACTGGAAACACGAAGAGTTTTTAGACAAAGAAGTAGATAACGTGACAAGACCAGACTTGTATTTGAAGAAAAAAAAACATTGTGTGACCGAGTCTTGATTTTGGACATCCTACATATCCCGAGTTATAAGGGAATCAGGTTACATG
Source organism: Solanum piurae (assembly GCA_029582685.1). NCBI lineage: Eukaryota > Viridiplantae > Streptophyta > Magnoliopsida > Solanales > Solanaceae > Solanum > Solanum piurae. The sequence goes on along the minus strand of JAJOOO010019324.1, from coordinate 6,933 downwards.
TAGTTCAAGGAGATGAGGTGATGAGTTTGAAGTTAAGTGAGGCTTCATCGAGGCTCCAAGTCGCGGTTCCTATCCTTACATAAAAATAATGAAAGCTAATAGTCAAAAGGAAAATAAAAGTACAAGCTCCTATCTATACAACTTCTCTTGAGTCTTCACTTGTGTCTTTACTTTCACTTTTAGATATCACCTTGATTTTTTGGTGAGTATCCTGATCTTGAATTGGATTGAGGCTTAACTAGCCGCTTAGAGTGAGCTTTTGGCAATCTTCAAAAATGATAATTTGAATATGTTCTTGAATGACTACATGTTTTCTTGATCAGAAGCTGAATAGAAATAGATGTCAGGAAGTCAGGCTGCTACATGCATTGAAGAAGTTGATTCTGGCTATCATGGGATTGATCATTCTGAAAAAAGTTGAAACTTTGTTCTTGAATTTCAAATCCATGTTTCGCTTGAAGAAACCTGAAAACCATCACAAACAAAGAAATAAACAAAAAATTTACCCCAGTTTTCACTTGAAAATTTTGTGACTTATTAGGAAATTAAAATAAAATAATAAATAAAATAATAAATTCAGCCTAGGAAGTGTTTATCCTAAGAGGAAAAAGAAAAAAAAACAGGTCTCAGACTAGGAAGTGTTTATCCTAGGAGAAAGTAACCAAATCCAATTATGTAGGAGGGTCCTACTAATCCCATTGTCCAGAAGGGTCCTGCTAACCTAATTCTCATTATTTAGAAGAGTCTTGCTACACTAATTCTCATTGTTTAGGAGAGTCCTGCTACATTAATTCCCATTGTTTAGGAGGGTCCTGCTATGCTAATTCCCATTGTTTATGAGGGTCCTGCTATGCTAATTCCCATTGTTTAGGAGGATCCTGCTACGCTAATTCCCATTGTTTAGGAGGGTCCTGCTACGCTAATTCCCATTCTTTATGAGGGTCCTGCTACGCTAATTCCCATTGTTTAAGAGGGTCCAGCTACTCTACTTCCCATTGTTTAGGAGGGTCCTGCTAATTCCATTATTTAGGAGGGTTCTGCTAATCCCATTATCCAGGAAGGTCCTGCTAGTCCCATTATCCAGGAGGGTCCTGCTAATCCCATTATTTAGAAGGGTCCTGCTAATCCCATTATCCAGGATGGTCCTGCTAGTCCCATTATCCAGGAGGGTCCTGCTAGTCCCATTATTTAGGAGGGTCCTGCTAGTCCTATTATCCAGGAGGGTCCTGCTAGTCCCATTATCCAGTAGGGTCCTGCTAGTCCCATTATCCAGGAGGGTCCTGCTAATCCCATGAGCGTCCTGCTAGTCCCATTATGTAGGAGGGTCCTGCTAGTCCCATTATTCAGGAGGGTCCTGCTAATACCATTATGTATGAGGGTCCTGTTAGTCCCATTATCCAGGAGGGTCCTGCTAGTCCCATTGTCCAGTAGGGTCCTGCTAATCTACATCCCATTATGAGGAGGGTCCTGCTAATCCCATTATGTAGGAGGGTCCTGCGAATCCCATTATGTAGGAGGGTCCTGCGAATCCCATTATGTAGGAGGGTCCTGCGAATCCCATTATGTAGGAGGGTCCTGCTACTCTAGATCCCATTGTGTAGGAGGGTCCTGCTAATCCCATTATGTAGGAGGGTCCTGCTAGTCCCATTATTCAGTAGGGTTCTGCTAATCCCATTATGTAGGAGGGTCCTGCTAGGTCCATTATCTAGGAGGGTCCTGCTAGTCCCATTGTCCATGAGGGTCCTGCTAATATACATCCCATTATGAGGAGGGTCCTACTAATCTAAATCTCATTACTCAAGAATATGTTACTAAACATAATCACCATTTGGAATCACCACAACATTAATTTTTTTTAGCCTAGTTTGCACCAGAAAATATTTTTGTAAATGAGAAATACTTATGCCAAAAAAAAAAAAAAAGACATCGATGTAATTAGGGTATTTGTTCCCTAGAAATAAAAGATGACTGAGTGTTTGTTCCCTAGAAACGATAGTAATTGATTTATTTTATTTTTATTACATATAAAAATATGCCCCAATTTTTGAAACTGAGAACTTTGAAATTCTTTTTAATTATTATTTTTTCAATTTTTTTCCGATTTTGATCTTTCAAGGATATACATTTTTATTATGTGAGACCGAGCCCATTGTAAGACTGCCTACGTATCTTGTATAGCAAGAATCATGTCAAACGTATTTCATATAAATAAAAAAATATTATTCATTTTCTTGATTCTTCCTACAAAAGACATTGTTTTGAGAAATGAATCAGTTCATGGTTGACAATATTTTGACTTTAGTTGGTACCAACAATTAGTATGATGCATATGAATCACCTTCAACTATTTTCAGACAAATTTGAGGTCAACTTTGAGTAATCCCTATAGTTTCAAATGGTATCTCAAGCATACTTAAGTATTTACGATATCAGTTCATCTTGTCTAAATTAAGGGATAGAATTATTCATATCTTCATGTTTCAAGTTCCCTCGCAACAAATGAAGTCCTACTTCACACAATAGAAGTGTTCTGATCTTAGGACGTTTTAGAGGTCACTCACATTCAGTAAAATGTTCAATGCATGAGATTGAGAAACCATATGCTTGGCCCTCATGTAAGAATCCACTAATGTGAAAACACAAAAAATGAGATCAAATAGGACTTGGCATTGGCTTGTAATGTAGGCTTAGGGAAAGGTAGGATATTTATTTGGGATAAAGTGACTATTTCCTCCTTAAAATTTGCACAATGCTCTCAATATTTTTCATTTTCGCATTTGATCTTTGTTTTCTTGAAAGCTTCTCCTTATTTTTTCCATTTTTTCTACTTTTTGTTGGAGGTTTTTTTTTTTTTTTAATCATTTTTTCTTTCTAACTTTTCTTTGTCATTTTTCTTTTTGGACTTTCACATGTTTGACCTTTTCACTTTGTTACACAACTTAGATCGTTGACACTGTGTAGATAACTAGTAGTGCACTCATGGAGAAAAAATCAAGGAATAGTGCATTTATGCACTCAAGAGGATATATGCTTAGATGTGGTTATTCAAATAAAAAGTTTTATGCTCAAAATGGGATTTCTATGGATAACATGTCATTTGGTAGGCTTGAAAGGCACAATCGGATCAAAGAAAGCCTATAATCATCTCTCAAGTTAAATGTCGTTCAACATTTCGCCTCAAACTACATTCTAGCCAAGTTCTAGATCAACAAACTCATGCCATTAAATTTAATATCTAAAGCTCGCCACACAATGCACATGAAACAATGATGTCGAATTTATTTCAGCCTTAACTTTAAGCAAGATGATTTCTCAAGTAATACATATATGTATCAAGAGATACCAAAAGAAGTTTATAGGTCACAATAAAGTTGGTCTGTCTTGACAAGTCGTTTAACACTTTCTTTCTTTTTCTTTATGCACATTTCTATACATGTTGGTACCAACCAAGTCAAATTTTTTCTTGGTTAAAAAAAAAACTTTTTTTTTTTTTTTGTCCCAATTTTTGTGATGAGGACTTTTTAGATTTCTTTTCTTGGTTGAACCGAACCTTAAAATAAGGCTGCCTACGTATCTTGTCAAAGCAAGAATCATGTCAAACGTAGTTCCGAAAGATTATAATTACAACATTATTTATAATAAGAAATACTTCTTTTTTTAAAAAATTTAATAAGGATCACCGGACCCGAGGAGGGTTGCCTACGTATCTCATAAAGTTGAGAATCATGTGAGCGTAGTTCGTTCAGGTTGGACAGAAAAAAAAAATTAGATATTGAAACTTGACTTGACAAATGCATTATTTTTATTAGTATAATGAAAGCAAAATATTTTGATTTTCTTTTTAACTGTACAAAAGAAATCTAAATAAAAAATTTTCTTTTATTAAGTTGTGCAAAATCTTTTATTTTATTTTTAAGAAATGTATAATAACATCTAAAAGAATAAAAAAAAATTGTTAAGTAGTGAAAAATCTTTCATTTCATTTTTCAAAAAGGTATAATAACTTCTAAAACAAGAAATATTTTTATGTTTCTTTTTTTTTCTAAAAGAAATAGAAGAATAAATTTTTTATTACACTAATCACACTAAAATGAGTCAACTTATAAATTTTTTCTAAATAAATATATTTTCATATAGCACATATAATGACCTAAGTGGTCAAGTAAGAGAGACGGACCCAACTCTTGTTTTGAGGCTCACTAAGTCATATGAAAATGATGCAAATAATCAGAGTCTTCTAGGGATAACCATGTCTATGTTCTAGTTTTACTAGGTTCAAACCTGAAGAGATTGGTGTCTAGACTGGCCTACCCGAGTGGACAACTCGAGCCACAGAGGGGCAACTTATCGGTAGCAGCGCTATTACAAATTTATTACTGGTCCAACCCCGCCTAACATGTGTTACCAAAAATCCTTCACTAGGTGTCAAAACACTCCATGTTTATCTCAAGAGAAAGCAGGATGCATAACTGCATTCCTGTGAACGTGTGTGAAAGTTTTCAAAGACTTATAATGACTATGCAAGAGAAGACAATTTAATATAATTCAACAATATAAAAACGATAAATGAGCAGCAAGTAGCACATTAGGCCATCAAACACAATATATCCAAAAATAATAATAATAAGATCAAGTAAAAACAATATAATAAAGCTCGAATTCTGGTTAGTCCCCAGTGGAGTTGCCATCTGTCATACCCCTATTTTCGCACGGCGGATAAGGTTTTTCCAAATCAAGTGACGGTATTGATTAGAAATTATTTTATAGTTTTTCAGAGTCGCCATTTGGAATTGAGTTATTGTGTTCCAAGTCACCTTTTTGAATCCCTAATCAATACGAAATGACTCTTTAATTTTGGTCTTCAAAAACAAAGTTCAGGTAAGGAATTTTGTTGACCGAGGAAACATCAACTCCACATCAATGAGCTCAAAGTATTTCAAGAAAGTAAGAACTACTTCAACAAACTCATTATGCACAAAACATCAACATTTCTCATTTCGTTGGAGGAACTTCCTTCTCCAACTCACATCATGCTCATTACAACATCATAAGGCAATTATGCAACTCTTTCCAACAACACATTTAAACATGCTCAACAAGTCAACTCATGAAACATTTAGGCAACTCATCATAGATGCATATCAAGATGCGGCACACAATCATGAAAACTCATTTTTTCATATAAACATAAATCTCATTAAAGCATGCATAACATAAGGAGAACATGGAAACACATTTTCACACATGAGTCCAAAACATGAATAAAGCTACAAGGAACTCTTGGTCTCAAGCTTGAATAGGAATAGAAGAAAGAAATAAGGATGTCAACACTCTCAACAACCTTGCTATTCAACATACCATCCCCCACTTAGGAGAAAACCCCAACTAGACTAACATGAAAAACAACATAGGAACTTCAACAAAACATTCATGACCATAAAGAACTATTACTTACCGGTGCTTTCATCTGGATTAGCTCATTTATCCTTGTTAGCTTGGAGAGCATAGAAATGATTCTTCTTTGGGGCATCAAGATCCGGGCCACTAAGAGAAGTTTTTTTGGCCTCCCTTCCTCTAGCTGTAAGAGTAGGACAATCTTTCACATGGTGATCATTCTTTCCACACCCAAAGAACCCACTAGTAACTCCTAGGCACTTCCCAAAATGCTTCTTTCCATAATTATGGCAAGTAGGTTTAGAAAATGGAGGTCCACTACCTCTCTCTTGGTTAACCTTAGGAGCACTTCAAGAATCTTGGTTTGGAGCTCTCTTCTTGAACGTAGGTTGATCTTGCTCATCGGGCCTAGACCTCTTCAAGTCTCTACTCTTCCTCTAGAGTTTGGACGCTTCAATAGATTGAGCATACACCATGAGTCTAGAAATGTTCATATTATCTTGGAGCATCACCGTATGATACTTTTCCTCAACTAGGTCGGATACTCCCGTAATAAACCTACTCATCTCATCTCTAGGGTTTGACACCAAAAATAGGGCATACTTAGATAATTGGTTAGAGAACTCTTGAACATTCATGTTACCTTGCCTAAAATTGATAAACTCTTCCATCTTAACATCCCTCTTCTCACGGGGAAAGAACCTTCCAAGCAAAGCCTCCATGAACAACTCCTAAAAGAATTAGCTACACTAAAAGAAATGTATACAATTAAACAAAAAGAAAAAGAACTAGAAACAAAACTAAAAAATGAAATAGAAATATTTAAGGAAATATTACAAGAAATGGACGACCCTAAAAAACTAGAACCAGAATTTAGAATTGATGACATAAACGAAGAACATTTAGAGCAAGGTTCGAATATAAGCGAAACATATACTGAAATGTTAGCAAATATTGAAGACCAAGAAATAACACAAAAATTTATGGAAATAAATACAGGAGACATAGACAAAGATAAAAAAGACGTAAAAGCTACCACATCAGGAGTAAAAAATCCAAAAAGATTAGACCCAGTATATTACACAACTAATTATGAACAATCTGATAGAGACAATAGTATATGGAATAAAAGGCTAAATAAAAAATGGACACCAACTCCAACAACTACACAAAATAATTTCTTAGATCTAGATTGCGTAACAGATATAAATAAAACGATTAAACTGTGGATAGGATATATATCAAAAAAAAAAAAGATAATAAAATAGGAATGACAGAAGTACCAGGATACATAGAAAGAACACTTATAGGAACAGTAAAATTATGGTTACAAAACCTTACAGAAGAAAGTATAAAAACATTAAAAAGTAATAAAAGAATAGATGGTGAATTAGCAACAACACCAATTGATATATTGAATAAGTATGAAATAGCTATAAGAAATGAATTCAGTAGTACAACCACGGAAACAGAAGAACAAAATAAAGAAAAACAGTTAAATAGAAATTTAATGTTAAAATTAGCAATATGTAACATGTG
>JAJOOO010019323.1:0-15374 GCA_029582685.1 Solanum piurae | reverse complement strand
AAATAAAGTTAAAAAGTTAGCCGATTTGAATTTAAATGGTGAATTCGGCTAAGCTTTAAACACGAGGAATTATAACTAATTAATTAACAAGCTTCTCAAAATCAACGAAATAAAATAATTAAACCAATACGCTATATAACTTAAAATTATAAGATTTAATTAGTAATAAAAAATAAAATCTTTTTGGGACGATTTTCGAATATTCTTAAAATATACTAATTATATATAAAAAATATATAGAACATATTTGTAACTTTAAAATTATAAACAGTACTAAAATCACTTTAAAAACCTTAAACATGTTTTGAATTTATTTTTTTTTCTTATTTTTTTTTTTTACAAAATTAATTATTCCGAATAGTTGAAAATTAGAGAAGCTCGAAAGTTAATTATTATCGGGGAGGGTCAAAATTGGATGTCAACATCTATTATCTGCTAGTGATTTTGAGATAATGATTTTGTTTGTTGAGTTGAAAGTGGTCCGGTCGTAATGACGATCTTAACCTTATCGATTGGTTGTGGCTCATTTTTGCTGCCCTGTTGATTCTCGCGTTATTGCACTACTTTTGGTTAGTCAAGCTTCATAGAGACACTTTTGAAGCTTCAATTGAAAGGTATTATAAGGTTACAATTCCCCTTCTGGCATGATCCTAATGACCTAAGCCTGTTGTGGACTACACATATAGTTATATGACTTGTAGTCGTATCCTATTGAGTTGGCTACCACAACATGATATAGTGTCTATCAGTAGGACTCTAAACTTGACTTGATAGGCTAGAAAATCATGTTATGATTTTGTTTAATCGCATGTGATCACTTACTATTTTTATGATATTTTTATCCTCTGGATGTCATCTATGAGCTTGTTTTGGCCTCAACAAGTACTCACATTGCAGGGTTTTTGAGCCTACCAGTTGATTTATATATCGTGCCTACGGGCCAGGTGATTGTACCTACGGATCAAATACACCATGCCTACGGGCCGAGTAAACTGTACCTACGGGATGGATAGGTTGTCCCTATGGGGCAGCATTTGTATTGTACCTTGGAGGATATGCTTCGAGCCTGTGTATTGGACTTCAGAGGTTAGTGGTATCAGTTTAGGCTTTGGCGGAGTTTGCTTATAATAACAACTACCATTCAAGTATTAAGCTGGCCCAATTTGAGGCATTGTCGATTTCCAATTTGTTGGTTTAAGGATTCGGAGCCTAGGCCACGTGGTATGGACTTGCTTCAGAAGGCTTTGGCAGAATTTTTTGTGATTCAAGATAGGCTACGAAAAGCTTAGGATAAGAAAATCTCAGAGAAGGCAGAAGAACTATGTTGACCGTAAGCGCCATCCTTTGAGGTTGGTCTCGAGAGATATACATTGATTTTTTCAAGGGATTCAAAATTGTAAAGGCTATCAACGAACACAACCTCTTAATTGGAAAGGGTAAGTTACGAATGAACACCACCATTCAAGAAAATTTCAAGTCTTTTTAATTAAAATAAATAAAGTTAATATGATAGGGATAATTAATATTTAAGTTAGGAGTTTAAAGGAATATTTTTGAACCTAGGGAGATGAAAAAACAAAGTTTAATTAAATACATATGATTTTTTACTTATTTTGATTTTATAAGGTATAAATATGTAATGTAATGTATCTCACATAAACTTCCTTATCTACGATATTATTAAAAAAAGTACAATAACAACCAACTGATCACTATATTAGTTACTAAGAGTCATTGACCACTACCAACCATAATCATAGATAAATTGGGTGTGGATTCCATTAAGACCTGCAACAATTTTTCTACTCACATCTGGACAAAATTATGAGCCGTAAGTTAGAAGAAGTAGTTGAGGTGCAGACTTACAATTGTAGCTTGCAGTGTATTTTTCCTCACAACAGTAGTATAATCCACACTCACGCAAACTTTGAATTTCAAAATGAGTAAGGCGTTTAAGTGGATGTTTTCGTCCTTGCCGGAACTAACGAGTTTGAGGAATGCTGAATAGGACAGGCAACAGAGGCACCCCTCTAATTGCAAAAGTTGGTCGGTTCTGGCCTTATTTTGTGTAGATCTGGTGCTCATGTATATATATGCCCATAAAGTGGAGCGAGCATGATTACTTGTTTTAGTATACAATCTATTCTCTAGTAAAGAATGTAGTGAGGAATTGCGAGATCCTTTCTCGTGTGGCTTTCTTTCCATCTGGAATTGCAATAGTTTCATATTATTTTCTAGATTTTCTAATGCTAATAACTGCATTGAAATTTTTTAGGAAAATAAAAGGATAATAACTTTAGTTGTAGTGGATCGCTGATAACTATTGATTTTCAAGTACTGGTGAACAGTTCGCATGTTGCATAGGTTTCTATGGAATTAGTCATAAAACTATATGACTGTATTTCTCGTACAATTCATGGAATCAAAAATGCTCTTGAGTTATAAGTTTTTGATACCACGAATTGTACAAAAGATATGCAGTCATTTACTATTTTGAGTGATTCCATCAAAAGTTCTATAGCAGACAAACTATTCACCAATACTTGAAATCCGATAGTCACCAATGACCCACTACAGTTAAAGCCATTATCTTTCATCTCAAAAATCTCAATGCAGTTATTAACATTAGAAAAATCTTGAAAACAATCAGGAACTATTGCAATTCAAAATGAAAAGATATACACACGGGAAGAGACCTCGCCGCCTCCAAAGGCCCACATTTCTCCGCAATGACCCTTACACAAAAAGCATTTACCACTACCCAAATCTCCATAACCATTTTCTTAAGAGTGTCATGTTAAAGATCCTTAGATCCTCAATACCAAGACCACCCCAAACATTTTGGTGTGGTTACACCCTTTTCTTGTAATATAATTGTGGGGTGGGTGGTGGTGGTGGGGGAGGGGGGGACTCAAGACAAATGAGTTAGGGTTGGGCGTATGAATTCTCTATGTTAATTGTTTTGTAATAAAATACTAATTTCTATATTAATTATTTTCTCTGAAACTTAAGAAAATTTAAATAACTCAAATAGACATCCTAAATCTTCATTCTTAAATCATTTAAAAGTGATTCTAAAAATCTCTTTTCTTTTATTAAAGTTACAGAATTTTATGTTAAGACTTCAAAAATGGCACTTTTTTCTTATCAGTAAAAACATTTATCACATAATCTAAAACATTAATCTCACAATCAAAGCTTCAGAAACCAAAAGTATTCGACATGAATCCATCTACCAACATAGATTCAAAAGAAAAATGAAAGGGATATTACTACATGATCACAGACAACATACACATACAAATATATAGCATGTATATATAAATCAATGCATAAATAATCTTCATCACAAAAATAACTATAGAAAATAGTTACAATAATCTGAATGAAGCCATGCATAAAACAACATAAAAGCATCTGAGTAGAAATAGTTTACCTACAAAAGAAAGGAAAGGTGAACCACATAGAGTGATTTGTTGTTGCATTTCCCAAAAGAATTTCTTTCTTTTGCTTCTAGATACAGAAAGTGTTGATCAAACCCTAGAGGAATCTATAATTTGATTGGTAAAAACAATTTTTTGAGAACAGACAAAAAAGAAGAAGGTAGAAATGGTTTTGTTTTTTCTAAATGTAAAGTACTTTTTTAGGTTTGGCCTAGCCCTTTATTTGACCTTTTATAGTTGGGGGAGGGGGACGGGGAGGGGTCTAGTGGAACCTTACCATGGTTAATTTTTAACTATACTTAAATTTTCCAACTTTTTATAATCTGGAGAATATAATTTTAAAAATATTATTTTGGTCTAGATACATTAGTTATAATTTTCTGCTAAATTTTTTCTTTATATTTTCTTTTGTCTTGTATTTTAAGTCACATTCTAATTGAGAAAAGTTTTAAATTTTTTACTATAATGGTACTTTCTTGAATAGTAGGAATTTACATTTGACTTAGTCTTAATCTCTACAATATATTTTAGATTTAGTTTACTTTGATTTTCTGACCAAAAAGATGCAAGTAAATAAGGAATTTGTTTTAGTGTTTTATTCATATTTTTTAGTGAAGGGGCAAGTACCAATATTCACACCATCATTTTCTATTTTTTTAATACATTAAATTAAAATACTAGTTATGAAGTTATTCCCCCCCCCCCTTTTTAAAATATGAAGTCCTTCCAACTTCTTATAATCTAGAGAATATAATTTTAAAAATATTATTTTGGGCTATATACATTAATTATAACTTCCCTTTGCTAATTTTTTTTCTTTATATTTTCTATTGTCTTGTATTTTAAATCACGTCCTGAAGCTTTAAATTTCTAACTATAATGGTACTTTGTTGAATAGATAGGAATTTACATATGACTTAGTCTTAATATCTACAATATAGTTCAGATTTAGTTAACTTTAATTTTCTGACCAAAAGAATGCAAGAAAATAAGGAAAAACAATTAGTGATAAAGAGTTTGATTCACGAATCTTAAAAATATTATTTTGGGGTATATACATTAATTATAACTTTCCTTGATAAATTTTTTCTTTATATTTTCTTTTGTCTTGTATTTTAAATCACATCCTGATCGAGAATTTTTTTAAATTTCTAACTATAATGATACTTTCTTGAATAGATAGGAATTTATATTTGATTTAGTCTTAATATCTACAATATATTTCAGATTTAGTTAACATTGATTTTCTCACCAAAAGAACATAAGTAAATAAGGAAAAAATTTAGTGATGAAGATTTTGGATTCATGATTTTTTAGTGAAGGTGAAAACACCAATATTCAAATCATAATTTTCTATTTTTTGAATATTAAATTAAAAATACTATTTATGAAGTTATTTTTTCCTCATTTTTCAAATATGAAGTCCTTCCAACATTTTATAATCTAGAGAATATATTTTTCTAAATATTAGTTTGAGCTATATATATTAATTATAACTTTTCATGCTACATTTTTTCTTTACATTTGACTTAATCTTAATATCTACAAGATATTTTAGATTTAGGTAACTTTGATTTTCTGACCAAGAGAACGCAGAGTAAATAAGGAAAAAAAAATTAGTGATGAAGATTTTGATTCATGATTTTTTGGTGAAGGTGCAAATACCAATATTTAAATCACCATTTTCTATTTTTTGAATATTAAATTAGAAATACTATTTATGAAGTTACTTTTTTCCTCATTTTTCAAATATGAAGTCCTTCCAACATTTTATGATTTGGAGAAAATAATTTTAAAAATATTATTTTGGGCTATATACATTAATTATAACTTTCCTTGCTAAAATTTTTCTTTATATTTTCTTTTGTCTTGTATTTTAAATAACATCATGATCGAGAAAAAATTTAAATTTATAACTTTAATGTTACTTTCTTGAATAGATAAGAATCTACATTTGACTTGGTCTTAATATCTACCATATATATTAGATTTAGTTAACTTTAATTTTCTGATCAAAATAAGAAAAAAAAAATTAGTGATGAAGATTTTGATTCATGATTTTTTGGTGAAGGTGCAAATATCAATATTTAAATCAGCATTTTCTATTTTTTTGAATATTAAATTAAAAATATTATTCATGAAGTTATTTTTTTCCTCCTTTTTTTAAATATGAAGTCCTTATTTTTTATTTACCTTATCTTTTTCAATTAACATACCATACAAAGAAGTTATAAGTAATGAGTGGATGATTAAGTGTAACGACCTATTCCCGTCGTTATGGAAAAGCCAATGGAGGCCAGACTTAGACGAAATCTGAGTCAGGTGAGGTCTAGAGAAATCTGGTAATGAATGGTAGATTTAATTGTGAATTTGATCACATGAGTGGATAGCCAAGACATTAAGGAGCATGTATGATTTTATGGAATTGAATTCGGGCGAGTAGAACTCCTGAAACTGATCTTGGCGTGAAAGGGTAGTTTTAGAACATCCCGATTTGAAGGTGTGTTGTGAATGGGAGCTTGGAACTCAAATTCTGAGGTTCTGTTTTCGTGCAAGCCGCTGGGGCGGGATTAATTCCGCCAAGGGGGAGCCACTGTGGCGGAATAGGGCCCGCCGTGGCGGGCCAGTGGCGGGTTAAGTCTGGAAAAACCTCAATTTTGTTATTTTCTACAAAACTTCGTTCTTAAGAGCTAAGGGACGACCCGTGCTGATTCTTGACAGTTTTTCGTGATTTCTAGCACTAAAGGTAAGTTAATTACTCCTCTAATCCGTATTTCGATTCTTAGAACTTAGAATCTTGGGTAATTATTGTTGGGGGAGGGTTTTGGCCTGAAGTTGATGGTGGGAAAAACCCTAGTTGAGTATTAGGATCTTGGGTTTGGCCTTGGATTGATAGTTTAATTATTATCCGGGTAAATAAGGCCTTGTTTATTGATCCTTGTGTTAATTACTTGTTTATAGACCAAGAAAAAGCTAAAGGACATAAAAAATGGAAGGCTCAACTGTCTTAGGAGTAATCAAGCTTGGTTTCGAGGTAGGTGATGGTTTGATTTCCTGTTGTGTGATATATGCTGGTTAATTGCTTCATTGTATGTGTACATATATGTGAATAGATAAATGTGAATCAAATCTAATGAAATGATTATGTATGCACAATATATGTCAGGAACCTATTACTTGATTGTATGACTATGATATTGTTCATTATGAGTGTGATTGTGACTGTGGTTGTGCTGACTGGATTGGGTGTCACGTTTTGACACATATATTGGATCAGGTATCACGTTCTGACACATATATTGAACCAGGTGTCACGTTCCGACGCATGTATATTGGATCGTGTGTCACGTTCCGACACACTAACCGTTTGGATGTGGGTTCCATGAGAGAACCACTTGTGATTGTTACATTTGTATTTACCTATCATGGTTATTGGGAAATTGTACGTTGCTCCTAAAATGATGATTGAATTGTGCATTATGTATATGTGTGCTTACTGTGTTGTAATTTCTTGTGTATATTGTGCTTACAGGAGTAGCCGCGTGATCCTATCAGTACACCGTGGTTTCGTGTACTGATACTGCCCTTGCTCTTCTTTGTTAAGTATAGGGCATCTTCAAGCGATTACTGACAGACCTCAGTTAGAAGATTATTGATCGCTACCAGATTCAAAGGTGAGCCAGTTCTTTCAGGCTGCTGTGGATCCTTCTTTTGTGTAGTCCACTCTTTTCAGACTCAGACTATCTGTTTAGGCTGTTATGTTTAGTTTTCGGGGTTGCACCCCTTTTTCTTAGACTTATTAGTTAAACAGAGTTTTGGTACAATGAATTTCAGTTATAGAGGTTGAATTTCCGCAATAGTTGTTTTGTTAGACTAAACTCTGTATTTTATTTAGTTATTTAAGCCTGCTTCTGTATCTTTAAATGCTTAGTTTTCGTTAAATTGCTTAGTTGGGTTGTAGTAATGGTTCTCCCACCGGACAGTTAGTGTGGGTGCCAATCACGTCGGTCTGGGTCGTGACAAAGTTGGTATTAGTGCCCTAGGTTCGTTGATCTCATTGTACCAAAATGAATCTAGTAGAGTCTTGCGGAACAGTACGGAGACGCCTGTATTTTTCTTCAAGAGGCTACAAGACTTTAGGAAATCTCTCTGTCTTTTTATCCTTTCGTGCTATTACTTGGTATCTGGTGATCCAAATTGGTATATTTCCTCTTTCACTCTATGGTCAGAACTAGAGCAACAAAAGTGGTAACAACAACACTAGCAAGAAAGGATGCGTCCTTCCAAATAAGCATGTTTCCCCGATTCAATGTGGGCATGTAAAGACTAGTGACCAATATAATCTTTTTATTAAGTTCTTAAAGTTGAGATCCCCATTATTCGTGGGTACTGAATCAAAAGATGCTTATGATTTCCTTGTTGATTGTCATGATTTGCTTCATAAGATGGATACGGTAGAGAGATTTGGTGTTGAATTTATAATATACCAGTTCAAGGGAGATACCAAAATGTGGTGGTTGTCTCGTGTTGAGTGTCGACTAGTAAATGCACTACTCATGACTTGGGAAACATTTTATAGTTTTCTTTATGGAGAAGTATATACCCTGAACTTTGAGGGATAGGAGGAGAGATGAGTTCCTGAATATAGAGCAATGGTACCCCACTTTGCTTTAGTCTAAAAGAGCAAATTTGTCGCTTTGTGAAGGGATTAAGGTCAGATTTGCAGATTCAAGCTTATAGGTGGTTGCTTCAGCAAAAAAAATTCAGGAAGTGGTTGATTTTGTGACGGAGGTAGAAAGGGGTGAAGTCAGAAGACTTTTCCAAGGTGACAACATTCAAGAAGTTTTGTAAGGGACGGCTAGATAATGAACACCATTACTTTGAAAAATGCATTTAGTATTATTGTCATAACATGTATGGGTTGCTTAGTAAATGATGAAATTATGTTGCTATAATTGAGGTTAGAATCTATACTACGATTTCCTAGATTGAGTGTATATCAAAGAGGATCATGATACGACTACTATAATAGCAGCGATGCTTACTTGGTTAAGTTATTAAGTATGTTACAATTGTGGAGAACCTGGGCATATGAGGAGAGATTGTCCCCATCCACGCATGTCTGACCCCGTACAGCAGCAGACTAGAGCAGTGGTACCAGCATACATCGGTAGTAATGGTAAAAGACGTTCAGAAGGTAGGTGAGGAGGAAATTAGAGAGGTCGTGGAGGCCAGGGAAATGGTACTGCAGGTAGAGGAGCAGTGCAGCCAGGCAATGAGGTCGCCTGTCAAGATGACAGGTCTCAGTCTTATGTCTTTCCGGGCAAGACCGAGGCTGAGGTGTCTGATGCAATGAACACATGTACTATTTTTGTCTGTGACCGGATGACTATTATTTTGTTTGATGGGTTCTACTTATTCATATGTGTCAGTTCAGTTTGCCTTGGGATTTGATGTGGTTTGTGATGTACTTGATGCCCCCATCCATGTTTCTACCCAAGTTGGAGAGTCTGTCATAGTCACCCATGCGTATTGTGCTTGTCTTGTTTTGTTTATGGGTTTTGAGACTTGGGCTGACTTGGTGATTCTGGATATGACTGACTTTGATATAATCTTAGGCATGACTTGGTTGTCCCTCTATTATATTGTGCTTAATTGTAATGCTAAGTTTGTGGCTCTAGAGATCCCGGGTAGGGAAAAGTTAGAGTGGGAAAGGGTGTACAAGTCTAAGTCAGCTAAGGTCATATCTTTCGTTCAGGCTAGGAAACTGTGGGGCATGGGTGTTTAGAATATTTGGCTCATATTCGAGATGTTGATGCTGAGTCTCCCTCTATTGATTCTATTCCCGTAGTGTCTAGTTCAAAGAAGTGTTTCCTACCTATTTGCCTGGTATGCCTCCTGATAGAGATATAGATTTTTGCATTGACTTGGAACCGGGCACTCACCCCATCTCAATTCCTCCTTATCGCATGGCTCTGGCAGAATTAAGGGAGATCAAAGCTCAAATCCAGGAGCTTCTTGAAAAAGGTTTCATCTGTCCTAGTGCTTCCCTGTGGGGAGATGGTAGTATGAGGATGTTCATAGACTATCGCTAGTTGAATAGGGTCTTCATTCAAAATAAATATTTGTTACCTCGGATAGATGATCTTTTTGACTAATTTCAGGGTGTGTCAGTTTTCTCTAAGATTGATCTAAGTCATGGTTACCATCAATTAAAGATTAGGCTTGAGGATGTACCCAAAACAGCATTCAGGACCCGTTATGGGCACTATGAGTTCTTAGTGATGTCGTTTGGGTTGACCAATGCTCCTGAAACCTTCATGAGTTTGATGAATGGCGTGTTCAAATCGTTCCTGGATTCTTTTGGTATTGTCTTAATTGATGACATTTTGGTTTATTCGAAGAGTAAGGAAAGGCATGCCGACCATCTTCGTATTATTTTGGGTGTCCTTGGAAAACAAAAATTGTATGCAAAGTTTTTCAAGTGTGAGTTCTGGTTGGCTTCAGTTTCCTTTTTGAGGCATGTGGTTTCAAAATAAGGGGTAATGGTAGATCCCCAAAAGATCGAAAAAGTCAAGAACTGGGTCCGGCCTAGCTCTGTGACTAAAGTTAGGAGTTCCGTGGGGCTCGCCAGCTACTATCGTAGGTTTGTGAAAAACTTTGCTTCTATCGCCACACATTTGACAAGGCTGACTAAGAAGGATGTGTCTTTCGAGTGGGCTGACAAGTGTGAAGAGAGCTTCCAAAAGCTTAAGATCCTTCTGACCACAACACTTATTCTTGCACTGCCAATGGACGGTAAAGATTTTATTGTTTATTGTTATGTTTCGCATTCGGGTTTGGGTGTTGTGTTGATGCAGGATAAGAATATTATAGCTTATGCATCGCGGCAGCTGAAAGTGCATGATAGGAGTTACCCGACGCATGACTTGGAGTTGGCAGCGATAGTGTTTGCCCTCAAGATCTGGCGGCATTACCTTTATGGTGTCAAGTGTGAGGTGTTTACTAACTATCATAGTCTACAACATGTATTCACTTAGAAGGACATGAATCTGAGACAGTGAAGGTGGGTGGAGTTACCCAAGGATTACGGTGTTACCATCCAGTATCATCCGGGTAAGGCTAACGTGGTGGCAGACGCATTAAGCCGAAAAACGGTAAGTATGGGTAGTCTAGCTTGCTTGGGTGTGTCCAAGCGACCTTTGGCCAAGGAGATTCAAACCTTGGAGTCTAAGTTCATGCAGTTGGGCATCTCAGAAAAAGATGGGGTGTTAGCCAGTATTGAGGTTAGGCCTACTTTCATTGAAGATATCAAGGCCAAATAATTTGAGGATGAGGGTTTGAATGAGCTCAGAAAGAAGACAGTGTTTGGAAAGGCACAAGATGTGACTCTTGATGCGGGTGGTGTGCTCAGTTTTAAGGGAAGAATTTGTGTTCCCCGAGTGGATGACTTGATTCAGAAGATGTTGACCAAATCTCATGGTTCGCGGTATTTCATTCATCCAGGTGTGACCAAGATGTACTGAGATTTGAAATGGCTTTATTGATTGTCTGGCATGAATAAAGACATAGCTGATTTTGTGGCTAAGTGACAAAGCTGTCAGCAGGTAAAGTATGAGCATTAAAGTCCTGCAGGGTTGCTTCAGCGAATGCCAATTTCGGAATGGAAATGAGAAAGGATAGTTATGAATTTTGTGGTTGGTCTTCCCAAGACCTTGGGAAAGTTTGCAGAGTAGACTATAATGCTCAGCAGTTGGCTAGGGTTTATGTGAAAGAGATAGTGAGGTTGCATGGGGTCTCCCTTTCTATCATCTCGAAACGTGGTACGCAGTTCACATCCAAGTTTTGGGGAACATTACATGAGGAGTTGGGTACTCAACTCACTTTTAGCACAGCTTTCCATCCACAGACGGACGGGCAGTCAAAGAGGACTATTCAAGTGTTAAAGGATATGTTGAGGGCACGTGTGATTAACTTTGGAGGGCATTGGGATAAGTTCCTACCTTTGTGTGAGTTTTCCTATAATAACAGTTACCACTCCAGCATTGACATGGCACCGTTCAAGGAACTTTATGGGAGGGGATGTAGATCACCCATAGGGTGGTTTGAGGCTAGAGATGTGAAACCTTTGGAGGTTAATTTGGTGAAGGATGCTCAGGATAAAATAAGAAGCATCCAAAATAAGCTTTTAGCAACTCAGAGTCGACAGAAAAAGTATGCAGACCGTAAGGTAAGGGACATGACATTTCAGGCTGGTGAGCAAGTTTTTCTAAAAGTGTCACCCATAAAGGGGGTGATGAGATTCGACAAAAAGGGTAAGCTTAGTCCTCGATACATTGGGTCATTTGAGATTCTGGACTGTGTAGGGCCAGTGGCTTATAGGTTGGATTTACCGCCTAGCCTATCTGGAGTCCATCCAGTGTTTCACGTGTCCATGAAGAAGTATCACGGGGACGTAGATTACATCATAAAGTGGGACTCAGTTTTGATAGAAAAAGACCTTCAGTATGAGGAGGAACCGTTTGTAATTCTTGATCGT
This sequence comes from Solanum piurae, assembly GCA_029582685.1. Classification (NCBI taxonomy): domain Eukaryota; kingdom Viridiplantae; phylum Streptophyta; class Magnoliopsida; order Solanales; family Solanaceae; genus Solanum; species Solanum piurae. Next base: position 3,392 of record JAJOOO010019323.1, on the reverse strand, counting down.
GATATCCGAAAGCTGAGGACCAAGGAGATAAAGTCCGTGAAAGTTCAGTGGAAGCATCGTCCGGTTGAGGAAGCTACCTAGGAAACCAAGAAGTACATGCGAGACAAGTAACCCCAGTTATTCGACGATTCAAGTACTACTCTACTCTTGCCTTAGCCCTTTTTCTCCTAGTTTGTCACTCGGAGATGAGTGATGGGTAAATTGGTATCTATTGTAACAACCTATTTCCGTCGTTATGAAAAAGCTAATGGGGAAAGAATTTGGGCCAAAAATCTTCTGAGTAGTAACTTGGAAATTTCTAGCCTAGGCCAGACTTGGACGAAATCTGAGTCAGGTGAGGTTTAGAGAAATCTGGTAATGAATGGGAGATTTAATTGTGAATTTGATTACATGAGTGGATAGCCAAGACGTTAAGGAGCATGTACGGCTTTACAGAATAGAATTCGGGTGAGTAAAACTCCCGAAACTGATCTTGGCGTGAAAGGGTAGTTTTAGAACGTCCCGGTTTGAAGGTGTGTTGTGAAATGGGAGCTTGGAACTAAAATTATGAGGTTCATTCTCTGTGCAAGCCGCTGAGGTAGGATTAATTCTTTCAGGGCGGGATCGATGTGGCGGGATGGGGTTCACTGTGGCGGGTAAGTCGCGAGTTAAGTCGGAGAAAAACTTCAATTTCGTTATTTTCTGCAAAACTTCATTCTTAAGAGCTAAGGGACGACCCATGCTGATTCTTGACAGTTTTCCACAATTTCTAGTGCTAAAGGTAAGTTAATTACTCCCCCAATCCGTATTTCGATTCCTAGAACTTAGAATCTTGGGTAATTATCGTTGGGAGAGGGTTTTGGCCTGAAGTAGATGGTGAGAAAAGCCCTAGTTGAGTATTAGGATCTTGGGTTTGGCCTTGGATTGATAGTTTGATTATTATCCGAGGAAATTAGGCCTTGTTTATTGATCCTTGAGTTAATTACTTGTTTATAGACCAAGAACAAGCTAAAGGACTTTGGAAAGGGAAGACTCAAGTGTCTTAGAAGTAATCAAGCTTGGTTTCGAGGTAGGTGATGGTTTGATTTCATGTTGTGTGATATATGCCGGCTAATTGCTTCATTGTATGCGTGCATGTATGTGAACAGGGAAATGTGAATCAAATCTAATGAAATGATTATGTGTGCACAATACATGTCATGAACCTATTACTTGATTGTATGACTATGAGTATTGTTCATTATGGGTGTGATTGTGACTGTGGTTGTGCTGACAAGATCGGGTGTCATGTTCCGACACATATATTGGATCGGGTGTCACGTTTCGACACATATATTGGATTGGGTGTCACATTCTGATACATCTATATTGGATCGTATGTCACGTTCCGACACACTAACTGTTTGGGAAATTATACGTTGCTCCTAAAATGATGATTAAATTGTGCATTATGTATATGTGTGCTTACTGTGTTGTAGTTTCTTGTGTATATTGTGCTTATGAGAGTAGCCGCGTGATCCTACCAGTACACCGTGGTTTCGTGTACTGATATTGTACTTGCTCTTCTTTGTTGAGTACATGGCATCTTCAAGTGGTTACTGACAAACCTCAGTTAGAAGATTATTGATCGCGACCAAATTCAAGGGTGAGCCAGTTCTTTCAGGCTGCCGTGGATCCTTCTTTTGCTTAGTCCACTCTTTTCGGACTAGGACTATCTGTTTAGGCTGTTATGTTTAGTTTTTGGGGTTGCATCCCCTTTTCTTAGACTTGTTGGTTAAACAGAGTTTTGGTACAATGACTTTCAGTTCTAGGGGTTGAATTTCCGCAATAGTTGTTTTGTTAAACTCTCGGAGTTTATGGGAACTCCGTATTTTATTTAGTCATAGAAACCTGCTTTTGTATCTTTTAAATGCTTAGTTTTCGTTAAATTGCTTAGTTGGGTTGTAGTAATGGTTCTCCCACCGGAGGGTTAGTATGGATTCCAATCATGGTTGTCTGGATCATGATATTAAGTAGGCATTTGGCCATGCGATACCATATCACGATATGGTATCGTGAGATGGAATCAGCGTTTGGACATGCGAGTTTACGCTGATTCCATCTCATGATTCCATATCATGAGATGTGATTCCATATTCTCTAAAAACCATGATATGAAATTATATGGTAATTCCATATCATGATTTGAGATATTTTAATACAAAAATTGATCCACGAGTTTATATTTTGTTAGAACAATTCCACATTTATATCTACTAACCATTTATTTCATATGTAAATAAAATTTATAATCACATCATTACTTTTTAAAATTTATTATTCTCACCGACATAAAATTTATTATTCTCACCAACATATAGTCACTTTAACTCACACCAACCGATTGTTAAAGTGATGAAATATTTATGGTCTATGAGCATGAAAATATAGTTGCGGATGATATTGACCAACAAATGGCTCAAAGTAACAATGTTGGTTCGTTTTCTCGGTCACATGATCGAGAAATGCAAGTTCAACTTGAGGAAATTGTTCGTACTATGTGGAAGGATTATATTAAAGATTAGTACACTACAATTTATGTTCAATTTTTTTTATCAAATTAAAGTTAGATGAAGCAGTTACTTAAGTGGAGAACAAATAGCTTTGTAATAATTTATTATGCGATTTTATAAATTTTTATTTATTTGATAAGATTGAATAAACAATTGGGGCTATTGTAATAGTTTTACAACTTATGGAATTTTTATGTTTATGAGGAAATATACAACACAAAAATTCCATATCGCATGTCCAAACAAAACTTTAATTTCATCTCATGATTCCATATCATGATACCATATCCCATGGCCAAACGGGCCCTTAAGTAACTCAAATCATACCAAATTTTTTTTATATTGATTGCCTGGCTTATTTTTAAAAAAATGAGATTTTCTACATTCTTTATCTTGTTGTTGGATGCAAGATTTTTTCTTTTTACAAATTTTCGTAATTGTATTATAATTTTACAACGTTTCCTTCCCCCCAAAAATTTCAACGTTTTGTGATTTCTGGAATTGACGTTTTTTTAATTTTTAATAAATAATTAATAAATATATTTATGACAATTTTTTAAAATATTGAATTTTGTTGATTAAATTTTGGTAATGAATATTTATTTGTCTCCAACAAATGTATCTAAATTTGTTAATGAATTGATACGCTCAAATTACACCTCCCTAAAGAAGCATAAGCGATCGTTATCAAGTAAAGAATCCAACTTGTAGGTTGGGAACGATCCCACGAGGAAAATGGTTTAGACTTTACTTTAACCCACGATTATATTCAATTAGTCAAAGTATTTCCAAGAAAACAACAATTAATTAAAAGGGGGGGTTTTGTTAATCAATTATGAAAATTCAATAAGTAATCAGAAT
>JAJOOO010019322.1:0-18881 GCA_029582685.1 Solanum piurae | reverse complement strand
AAAATTATTATTTTAATTAAAAAGTGACGGACGGCATCTCTTAGTCCGTTGCTTTTTTGGAGCGACGCTGTCCGTCGCTTTTTCTTCCGTCGTTTTTTAGCAGTTTTTTAGTAGTGAAAACTCTAATATAAATTCAGATGGGGATGCAACCCCGAAAGCTAAATATAAATTTAAAAATAATGTTTTTGTCCAAAAAGATGGATAAGCAAATAAGAAGAACCCACGACAACTCGAATGATGTAGCTCACCCTATCTAGCATTTTCATTTATGCAAAGTTTCATTTGTTTCCTTATGCTTCCTGGAAATGAGTTTCGATTAGAAATTAAATTTCAAGTTATTATCACGTTCAACAAGAACGGAAGCATCTAAGTCTTTTTCCTTGACATTTTGGTGAGCTAGATTATGTATATATGGTGGTAAGATTTGTGTACACTCTATCCTTTCCGCACCTCACTTTGTAGGATTTCACTAGATATATTATTGTTATTGTAGATTCTGTATGACCAATTTTTATTTGATAATAACCATGATTTTATGAACTTTATTTATTCACCTAGGTGGTTTTAAAAGTGGTAAACTCCTAACTATGAATTTAAATTATGAAAATTCCAACAAAAAAACAACAATTTTTAACCTTTAAGCTATGCACTGCACTAACACCATTTTTGTACAAAAATATAAACACTTATTTTTTTTTAAAAAAAAGTTTTAAAAAGCTAAACTTAAAAGAAGAGACAAATTAACATGGGACTCACTCACATTAACAAAAAAAAAAAAGTTATAAAGATCGCTTAAGATTTTAGTTCAAGTTTATATAATAATTTTCTAATAATAAACCATTGATGCATTCGTCTAAATATCTTTGTATTTGTAAATACCATATAGATGTATGGTAATAGCAACGTTTGCAATATGCAAAATTTTGGGTTTAGAATAATTAAATGTATTTATTAAATTAGGTATGTTAAACTCCCCATTTCATTTTACCTGTCACGTTTTGTTTTGTACACTTCTTATGAAAAAAAAAACATTAACTAGAGACATTAATTAGAGGGTAATTTGATTAAATTATCCTTATTTATTACTCCTCTCTACTTAATACTTCTCTTTATTGCACTACATTAATATCTCTGCATATTTATGACTAAGGGTAAAGATGGAAACAACCAATCAATTATATCTCAATTTATTAAAGTAGTACTAATTATTTTGGATCATCTATTGTTAATAAGAACGAAAGTAAAATGAACTCGAGGAAGTAATAATATAAGGTTAACATATTATTAAAAAAATATTATTTTAAAATACAAATTGGACTTTTTAGATATAAAATATATCTCACTTGAATAAAATAAAACTAAGCAAATACCCCATATTCCCATAAAAACAAAATAATTACAAACATATACTCATTTATATTTATACCCACTAAATAGTTACACTATATAACCCCCAACTAATTTCACTTAACTGATACTAAATAAGTATCATATATTGTATTGGTATCTTAAGGCTGATAATTTTACTTAATTGATACTAAATCAATATATATATATACTGTATTGGTATCATTAAGATTTCTTGTTAAGAAATTATTCATTAGCCAATGATACTATAATAAAGTCGTTTGGTGTGAAGGATAATACCAAATAGTCCTGGATTAAATTATAGTACCACTTAATTTGTTGTTTGGTTGGCAAGTTCGGGATAACTTATCCCGGGATTAATAATTAATATCGGAATAAGTTATCCCTCCCCTTGGGTGGTATAGTAATCCCGGGATAACTTATCCTAAGATAAAATAAGTAAATGACAAAAATGTCTCTTTCAACCTTTTGTTACATCACTTTTTACATTCATGAAGGGTATTTTTGTAAACAAATAAATTGTTCTTAAAATTTATTATTTTGAATACAACAAACCAAACACTCAATAAAAAATAATCCCATCATAACTTATCCCATCATAACTAATCCCATCATAATTTATCCCATCATAATTAATCCCATCATAATTTATCTCATCATAATTAATCCCATCATAACTTGAATTCAAACCAAACGAGAGTATATATACTCTTATAGTATCATTGATTAATGAGTAATTTCTAAACAAGAAACCGTAATGATACCATAAAAATATAAATATACTCTTATAGTATCTTTGACTAATGAGTAATTATTGAATAAGAAACCTTAATGATACCAAAATAATATACATATACTCTTATAGTATCATTAACTAATGAGTAATTTCTTAACAAAACCCTTAATGATACCATAACAATATATATGTACTTTTATAGTTGTAACATCTCGCAACTAGAAAGAAGTTTAAAATCTGGAAATAGTCATTTTTAGAAAGTATAAGGAAATCTAGAAAATTTTAGGTAAGTTAAAGTGAGTTTTTGGTCATCTTCAAACAACCATAACTCCTAGCTCAGGATGAGTTAGGTGTAGTTCCAGATATGGTTGAAAATATCTTGGAATGATCTTTCCAACGCCGCCAAGTTTGCGCAATTCCGAGTTCGTATGAGTAAGTTATGCCTTTCGGAAATTGGGTTGTTGGATTAAGAAAAGTCCAAATCCGGATTTGTGAAGGGTAAACTAGTCTTTTCCTTACATGATTTGCCTATTTCATTTTTAAAAATTAATTGGGGTAAAACAAGACTTTATTCAGTTTAGAAAAAAAGAGAATTTACGCTAGGGCTTGGAGAGGAGAAGAAAGAAGAGAAAAGAGGAGAGAAATCAAGAAATCGCCAAGAACGTTCAAGCTTTGTGAGTGGAATTCGTCGGGGGTGATCCCTACAAGGTATGTGAGATCACATAGCGTTGGGTTAGTTCACCCATACGCCAAGCATGTTTAATTCAGCGTGTTTTAGCCCTAGAATGATTGAGAAATTAATGTTATTGATAGTTGTTCTTGAATATGAGTTGGGATTTATAGGTTTTCTTGATGATTAAGTGTTGTTTCCCTGAGTTGTTTGAGTTAGATTTTGTGTATATGATTTGGGTACATGAATCTAAAGTGAATTTGGGAAAAAGAATCGGATTAAAACGATTTAGGGTCAAAAACCGCGATAAAAAATTCGTCTGAATTTTGCCTGAAGGGAGGCTGGCGTGACGCGCACCCATAGCGCCAGGAGTGCGCCAGAAATGAGCCCCAGTAAATTGGGGCCTGGCGCGGTGCGCCACGAATGCGCCCAAATCGACGTTTTCCACCAGTTTTTCATCATTCAGCCTATTTAAGTTATTCTAAGGTGTCCTAACACTTTCCATTGATTCTAACTACTCTAAATGAATTCTTAACATCTAGAAATCACCCAGAAATATGAATCATAACCTTGAATCCATAAATCCAAATTCAAGGAAAGTCAAGAACCAAGTCTAAGAAATTCTCAGAGTCTTTTCAAGAAGTCTTTTACAAATGTTTAAACTTTGTTTTAAGACTTAAGCTTTGAAGTTGAGTAAAAAGTAAGGGTAAAGTTCATTTTATTTAAAATGATATATGGGAACTAAGTATTCCCAATAGTAAATGTTTTCACATTTAAGATGAGAGAAAGCTGAGATTTCCAAAAAAGTTTTGAGCAAGAAAAGGAACATCGATTCCAAGAGAGCTTTTAAGCTAAGTTTTGAGTAATTATCTCAAACCAAAGAAAGAAGTTTGTTTTTAAAACATATGAGCGAAGTATATTTTTGGGAGTAGTATTGAGCACCGATATGGGGATGCGAGTTCATATTAACTCAAGTCTCCATAAACCATGTAGCCATCATGGGTATTAATTAGTCATACTTTTTAGATGATCACATAAGTTAAGCCAGTGGATCCACTAAGTTAAGCGTTCAATATGACGGCAAAGTATATGACAGTTCTAGCAGCGTGGGCAAGACGTTGTATCACCACTTAGGCTTATAGTGGTGGTTGTCGGTTAGAGAATTTCCCACAGAAACTATATTATTTTATTATATGAGTAAAGTTGAGTTTGTTACTGTATTTTCCTTTAATGAACTAAGTTGCTTTTACTGTTTTATAAAGCTTTTTCATATATTGCATGTGTTCATTACTTTATTCTGAGTTAAGTTATTCATGAGTTGAGAAGAGCCAAGGTAAGTGTTTCTTTCAGAATCTTCCCAAGACTATGTATTGTCTTGTTTAGCATTCCAACTCGTATACTCGTACATTCAATGTACTGATGCCAGTTGGCCTGCATCGTCTTATGATGCAGACACAGGTAACCAGGATCAGCATCCAGTGCCTCGCTGATCCAGCTTGAGCACTCAGAGTCTGTGGTGAGCCTCCTTGCATTCGGGGGACTCCTTTATCTGTTTTCTAGTCTTTCAGATGTTAGGATGATCGGGGGTCCTGTCCCGACATCCCTTTTTATTTTAGAGGCTGCATAGACAATCAGTTATTAGTTCTTTAGTCTTATCATTTTATATTATGTTAAGACTTGGGTTGCCATTTTGGCCAAGTTGAATGTTTAATTCTTCTAACATTCTAAGTTATGTTATTAAGCTATTTGAGTAAGTTCATTTGATAATTGTAATCATGCTTAGAGTCTTTTGCTGAGTTGAGTAAGCCAGGCCAAAGGTTCGCTTGGAGCCAACAATGGTTCTCGAGTGCCAGTCCCGCCTATGGTGTAGACTCGGGGCGTGACAATAGTATCATTGACTAATGAATAATTTCTGAACAAGAAACCTTAATGATACCACAACAATATACATATACTCTTATAGTATCATTGACTAATGAGTAGTTTCTGTACAAGAAACCATAATTATATATATACATATATATAAAAAATAAACTCTGAAGAATATGCTAGTAGAGAATGGAATCTAGAGAAATTCTGTAAAAATGAAGTTTTAAGACCAAATGACCACCCTACATACACTAATAACAAAGGACAAACCTCAATCAGATTTACCGACTACATATATTCAGACCAAAGAGAAATAGATGAAGACCTCGATGACAACACCAGCGAAACAACAATAAACATGGAAGGAATGAATATTCAAATCATAAAAGAAGACGACTATGAAGTAGATAAATCGATAGAGAAAGACAAAGAATTACACAAATTAGATAAAAAAAAGCAATCTTTAGATGTAAGGGCTGTAATCTAAGAGGAATAAATTTCTCTTTGGTAGAAAAACACTTTAAAGAATGCAGAGTTAGAACAGACAATTACGGATATAGACAGGAAGAAGATAGACAAGAAGAAAGTGATGACGAAACAACACGTAATTTGAAAGAGTTTATGGAAACTGCCTCGACTAGTTTAAAGTCCCTTCCAAAAAATCACACCTGTACCACCGGTAGAATATACCATAGGTAACTTACAAAGGCATAGAGTCTTTAGACAAGACCCAACTATAAAACCATAAATGGTTAGACCAATAGGAATAAAAATGTCGATAGAAGCTCTTATCAAACTTCAAAACGGGGGAGATAAAGGAAAAATACTAAATATAGCAGCACATGACCCCCAGTTATGGAATTCAGTAATAGACGTATGGAAATGTATAGTGGTAGCAAACTACATACATTACTACAGTGAAACGGATGCAGAAACCATGTATAGATATATGGAGACCTTTTTAAGAGAATCAATTAAAGGAGTATGAGAGGCATACAAAGTAGCTTACCCGCAAGAGTTTTAAGAATTGGTAAACATGGGACAAAACCCGTACAATTTTACTAATAAAATACACAGCCTAATAACATGAGAAGACCCAAATAATGGATTAGTAGTATTACAAAAGAATGCGTTAATAAAACTAGAACAACTTAAGCATAAATAACTGGTGCCATATAAAGAACTTCCTAAAAGACTTCTTCTATTATTGCGCCATAAGCGGTAACGCGTTTGACCAAAGTTTAGGAAAAAAACTTTTCAATAAGCTCCCTGGAGCCCTACGAAGAGAAATAGAAGAAAGATGGAATAAAAGAGAATGAGTAATTCAAAATCCAAACGCAAATTGGTTCATAGGACATAAAATACAACATGTAATGAAGGTACTACAAGAAAAATGTACAAATATACAAATACAAAAACAATTGAAACAAAGTGAGACTGATTTCTGTAAAAATATATATACAACACAAAGTTACAATCAAAGTAAACCACAAAGAAAGTATAGAAAAACATATCAAAGTACACATGAATACAAACCTAATAAAAAGTACTATTTAAGAAAATCAACGACAAGAAAACCTTATCTAAATAAAGACAGACATGTAAATAAACATAATAATAACAAAATTTATAAAAATAGACTAGCTTGTTTCACATGCGGAAGTGAGGAACATCTGGCCAACACTTGTCCCGGAAGAAACAACAGTAGGACAAGAAATGCCAAGCTTATAGAAGATTTCCAAGAAACCCTGATAAATGTAGACGAATAAATGTTAGATAACGAAAATATATATTCAGTAATAAGCATAGATGTCGTAGAAGGAGGAAGACAAGATTCATCATATTCAGAAGAAGAAACATTAATAAACGAAATAGGATTAGAGAAGCTAGTTTTAAACAACCTAAAAGATTACACCTTTGTTAATATACAATGTGACCACCAATTCTTCAAAGGAAAAGGTTTAGATATCAAACGATATTTTAATTGCACAGGATATCCAAGTAAAGATAGAAGAGCGAAATGCATGAACTACTGTATAGAAGGATGCATTCGGTGCATTGATAAGATATTCAATATTAAGGTCAAAGACGAACAAGTTATTACAAAAGAAAAATTGCTAAAAGCATTATAGGATAGGATAGATAATTTAGAAAAAAGAATGAGTAAACTAGAAAAAGGGAAAGGTGTAGAACTAGAAAAAGGGAAAGGTGTGGAAATAGAAGAAACCAACCAAATTAACCATAAATCGCCCGAACTAGAAATAGAACTCTTAAACAAAAAGGAAGACGATAAATCATTTGAAGGATTAATTTGTAACGAAGACAAAAAAATTAACACCATAAAAATCTTGTCTGGAATAAGAATTCAGGACTACGAGATAGAAACCCTCTCTCTAGTAGATTCATGATGTACAAAGAGTATAATAAATAGATGCATTTTGCCTCCAGAAATAATAAAAGATTTCCCAGAACCACAAAGCGCCATGCAAATGGACGGATCTTCTAACATATATAAGCATTACGTTAGTAATGCGAAAATAAGTTTTTTAAACACGTGTGCAGACTTCTATAGACCCACCTATAAGTTAGAAAAGATCTGCGTAAGAGATCTAAATATTAGGGTAGACTTTGTTTTAGGATTAGACTTCTTACTACATAATAATGGAAGTTGTCTCCTTACCAGAGATGAAATAATATTCTCAAAAAACACTACCCAAACCGCAATAACAACAGAATCTATTCCAACAAAATCTAGATATCTCATAGATACTAATAAACTTAGCCCAAATACTTCAAAATGCGACAAAGGAGAAGAATGCACTTGTACATATACTCTTATAGTATCATTGATAATGAATAGTTTCTGAACAAGAAATCATAATGATACCACAACAATATACATATACTCTTAGAGTATTATTGACTAATGAGTAGTTTCTGAACAAGAAACCTTAATGACACCGATGCAATATATATATATATACTGATTTAGTATCAGTTAAACAAAATTATTAGCCTTAATGATATCAATACAATATATGACAATACGCGGTCCATTCCTACACAAACGCCTATTGTGCCCCTTAAACCCACAAGTACTACAAGAATTCTTGCTCTTCTTCCCATATAGCTCGTTGTACGCCTTGTCACGACACTTCTTGGATGGCCTTCCAGGTAGCTAGCTTTAAAAAGAAAAGATATAGAACACACACTCAATACATACTGATCTGTATTTACATACAAAAGATTTCACCTTTTAGCTCAACTACAACAAATCGAATCCAATATTTAATTGTATCCAGAACTTACTACAAGGCAACAAATATTGGTATACAATTTTTAATTACTTTATGATTTTTAATCCCTAGTTGTACTCTGTTCAGTATATCACAGAATTTTTATGACTCTATCCCTATATTGTTACTATTTACATTAACTTAATGGGATACAAAATACTATATGCATTAAAAAAAATAGCTTCCAAACTGAAAAAAACAAACAATTTCATTCGTTCTACATCATAATTTGGATACAAAACATCCAAAAAAATGGGATATGAAAATCTCATATTGTTACTGTTTACATTAACTTAATGGGATACAAAAATATTGTATGCATTCAAATAAAAAGAAAACAGCTACGAAACTAAAAAAAAAATCAAGCACTTTCAATCGTTCTACATCATAGTTTGGATACAAAACACCCAAAAAAACTAAAAATATCAAACCATACAAATATTTCACCGATTTCATCAGGAAAAAAATCAACCCACTATTATAGTCGAGATATACGAATATATCATCCAAACAAATAAAATAATCGACAAAAACAAAAATACCTGATGTCAAAATTTCTTAAATTCAATGGAACTGACGAAATTATAGTCGTAAATTTTGAAAACCTCCGTTTCAAGAATATGCCGAATTCAACTCAAAGAAGCTTTGAAAATTATCAATTGAATGATTCAGAAGACAAAGCTATTTTTTGCAAATTTTTTTTTTGGAATTCTTAAGAACAGGGCAAAAAAACGCTCGAAAAAAAATGGCAACATATGCTCTTTCAAAACGTAACTGATTTATATTTAAAATCTTTTTTTCCTTTTTGAAATTTTCTGTTCCATGATTTTCTCTATTATGATATTAATTATTTGTATTCTTTCAAATTAATCAAAATAAAATAAATACATAACTTATCCCTTAACAAACTAAAATATTGTCATTTTAAATAAATAGTGAAACTATTGCTAAGGAGTCCCACTAAAAGCTAAAATATTGTTGATTTGAAAATTTTGCCTAAAATTTATTAAGCAAACTGATATTTACACTAATGGGCTAGCCAAAAGTGGTGAACCGATTTAACAATGATGGTTAATCCATAAACTAAACAAAACAAAACAACAACAGAAAAGAAAAGTCAAAATTTCAAAGGAAAAGTGAAGCGATAAAAGAGTTGTAGGAAATTAGGCACAATCTGAGCCTTTAAACCCCCCAAACTAGGTCATGCATGAAGAAGAAGAACAACTCAATATTGAAAGCTAAAATTAGAGGAGAAGGAAGAGACTTATAGATACGTGAATATCAAGCCTAACAATGACCCACTGAAATCTCCGAGCAATTCCCAAGAGTACCCAACAATTTCCCGCAACAATTCGAGTTCCCAAAGAGAATTATTTGAAATAAAACTTAGAGAAATGAGGGTTGCAAACAAATTTAATTTAACTACCAGCAATGGCCGCAAAAAGGGTCACTTGACCGCTTAAGCGATACCAAGACCCCTAAAGCGGCTAGCCCTTAGCAAGAAAATTATAACGTATGTATAAGTAAAATGCTACTGGTAACAGTTAAAATTAAAAGATTGGACATATTGGAGATAATAGTGTAATGCAGATTTAGAGGCATAATTATGTATATTCAATTAGTTAGTTAATCTGTTCAATTAGTTAGTTTCACAAGTTAGTTAGGTGTCAGGCGGTAGATTCCACATGTATATATAGTGGCATACTTCATTCTTTGTAATTCAGTTTTATGAAATACAATAAAAAATTCCCCAAATTGATTCTCTCTACTTGAGTTTGAACATGATATCAGAGCAATGAGTCTGAGATTCAGATTCACAGCTATTCGATCTTGAGTTTATTTTTTAGAGTTTCTACCATTATCACAGGTTGAAGAAAATGGTGGAAACAACATCGGAAGGAAGTGCAGCTGGGATTTCAGCTGATACTATTGATGGAATTGAAAAAAATTGAAATCATCCCTTGTATCTTCATCCATATGATACTTCGGGTAGTGTATTGACCACAATTCAACTCACACGAACTGAGAACTATTCACTATGGAACAGATCCTTGATGATCAATTTTAGGGCCAAAAGTAAGCTTGGTTTTGTTCTAGGAACATGTCGAAAAACAGACTACAGTCCAGAATTGGAGGTGCAGTGGGAGAAATGTAATGAATTCATGTTAGCATGGATCATGAACACCGTATCTGAGAAGCTATTAAGTGGAGTTGTGTATGCATCAAATGCAGCTATGGTATGGGCAGATCTGACTGAACGATTCAACAAAGTTGATGGATCTAGAAGCTACCAACTCCATCGCAAGATTTGCACACTTAATCAAGATAATTTGACAGTTTCAGGGTATTTCACCAAATTACGCCTCATATGGGATGAATTTGATGCACTGGTCCCTCCACCTGCCTGTAAATGTGATAAATCTAGAACATATGTTGATCATTTACAGTTTCTACGATTGTTTGCTTTTTTAATGGGACTAAATGAGGTGTACAGTCATGCTCGTAGTCAGATTTTGATGATGAATCCCATGCCTAGTGTGAGCAAGGCTTATGCCATGATAGTAGCTGATGAAAGCCAACGAGTAACAGCTGGATCTAGGATTGGTGGTGATCTAAATGAATCAATGGCTTTGTATGCTGGCAGAGGACGAGGTACTCATCATTAGAATGAATCCATGACATTGTATGCTGATAGAGGAAGAGGTACTCATTATTCAAATGAGTCAATGGCTATGAACACTGGGAGAAGTGGATATACAAATAATGGATCTGGAAGTAATGGTGGATACTATAATCCTAGGCAGAAGAAAAATTGGCATTTTTTTTGTGACTATTGCAAGTTACATGGACACACTAAGGACATATGTTTTAAGCTCATTGGATATCCAGCTGATTGGAAGTTTAAAAAGAAAGCTGAACCAGGGGGATCAATAGGCACATGGAATGCTGGGAGAGATATAGCTAATCATGTTTATACTGACAGGGATCCTAGAGATGAATTTGGATTCATGAATCATAGTTCAGCATATCCAGGACAAGGTTTAGTTAACAATCCATCAACCAGTACTTCTGGAGGAAATATTGACAACATTGATAAGGAGCAGCATATGGCAAACACTGCTATGGCAAATACTGCCAGTGTTCATATTGTATGTATTCCTATTACTGTTAGTAATTTGCCAGATACTAGTATAGAATGGATAGTGGATTCCGATGCAACTTGCCATATGACGCATAATGTTAGAATTTTAGATGAGATATCAAACTCTAGTGTATGTGCAGATAAGAAAGTACACCTCCCAAATGGCCAATCTACCTTAGTTGCTCATACTGGTAATTGCAGGCTACCAACTGGTGATATTTTGAATAATGTATTGGTTGTCCCTGAGTTTAAGTTTGACCTACTTTCAGTATCTCAATTAACCAGGCAACTAAATTGTTCTGTGACCTTTTTCCTAAGCACTGTGTGTTTCAGGACCTCTTCAATGGGAAGGTGAATGGGACTGGTAAAGAGATGTGAGGTCTTTATTACTTTTCCAGCCATCTTTCAGAAAAGGTTAGGCATGTGGAGCAAGGTTTAATGGTACAAACAGAGGACTCAGAGGGAATTGTATGGCATAACAGACTTGGTCATCCTCCAGTGAGAGTGTTGAAGCATTTTTCTTTACTTAAAAGACTCATAGATGAAGAAGTTTGTAATAAATGTTCCATTTGTCCATTAGCTAGACAAACTAGACTGTCTTTTCCTTCAAGCTTGGCTAGATCATATTCTGTTTTTGATTTACTTCATATAGATGTTTGGGGCCCATATAGAACTCCTACTCATGCTAGTTTTAGGTATTTCCTAACTGTTGTTGATGATCACTCACGAATGACTTGGGCATTTTTTATGAAATTGAAAAGTGATGTTTTTGTTACACTCAAGTGTTTTCTTACTTTAGTTCATAACTAGTTCAGGAAGTCTGTCAAGAAGATTAGATCAGACAATGGGACTGAATTTTTCAACAGAGATTGTAGAACATTGTTTGAATCTTTTGGGATAATTCTTGAAAGCAGTTGCCCTCATACCCCTCAACAGAATGGGGTGATTGAGAGAAAACATCGACACATATTAGAGGTGGCCAGGGCTCTTAGATTTACATGATCTATACCAATTAAATTTTGGGGAGAGTGTGTATTATCTGCTGTCTATTTGATAAATAGAATGCCAACTGCAACATCGAATGGTCAATCACCATATGTTATTTTTCATGGTCATC
This sequence comes from Solanum piurae, assembly GCA_029582685.1. Classification (NCBI taxonomy): domain Eukaryota; kingdom Viridiplantae; phylum Streptophyta; class Magnoliopsida; order Solanales; family Solanaceae; genus Solanum; species Solanum piurae. The sequence goes on along the minus strand of JAJOOO010019322.1, from coordinate 6,683 downwards.
AACCTAGTTTAACTCATATAAGAACCATTGGCTGTTTATGTTATCTCACCAAGGCAATTAGAGATGATAAATTTTCACCTAGAGTTGATGCATGTGTGTTGTTGGGCTATTCAGCTACTCAGAAAGGCTACATTGTTTATAGTTTGAATGAAAAACGATTATTAGTCATCAAAGATGTTTTTTCAAAGAAGGTATATTTCCTTTTGGTGCATAGAATGAGAAGTTTCCTCTACCAATATTTCCTGCCAATGATCTGATTCTTGATGGGGAATGGAAGCTGGCAGAAGTGGTTCCTCACTTGGAGATAAATGACAATGCACATGTTGATAATGCTAATGCAAATTTAGAGGAGGAGGAGGTACAAAGTGGTGCTGATGTAGTAAATGGAGATGATGTTATTGATACAATTATTCCAAATACAATTATTCCTAATGAAACGGTTGTTGAGCAAAGGACAAGGCATTCTACCAGATCCTCAAAGCCTCCTGTTTGGCTAAAGGATTTTATGACCAATGCAATTGATTATGATCATCCTTATTCCATAGCCAATTACATATCTTACCAGCACTTATCTCCAAAATATCAAGCATTCCTTGGCAAGTTTTCTGCAGAAGTGGAACCTAGATGCTATGAGGAAGTTGTTAGGATCCTAGATGGGTAATAGCTATGCAGCAAGAGATTCAGGCATTGGAAGAAAATGGTACTTGGGAGATAGTAAAGTTGCCTGCTATGAAGTCAGCCATATGATGTAAATGGGTGTTCAAAATCAAGTACAAGGAAGATGGTACTATTGATAGATTCAAGGCTAGGCTTGTGGTTAAGGGATACAGCCAGACAGAAGGCATTGACTATCAAGAAACTTTTGCTCATGTAGTTAAAATGGTCACTGTGAGATCAATTATTGCCTTAGCTGCAACTGAAAACTGGAAGATATTCTAAATGGATGTGTTCAATGCTTTTTTACAAGGTGATCTATTTGAAGAAGTATACATGGAACTACCTAAGGGGTTTGTTGGTACAGAGAAACATCTTGTGTGTAAGCTTGTAAAGTCATTGTATGGGCTTAAACAAGCATCTAGGCAATGGAATGCTAAGCTTGCTGAATCACTTTGCCAATCAGGATACACTCAAAGTCATTTGACTATTCTTTGTTCACCAAAAAGAGTACTGTTGGACGGGTTATTGTTTTAGTTTATGTAGATGATTTGTTAATCACAGGAAGTGATCCTGTACTGGTTCAGGATACAAAACAGGTGCTACACAATCACTTTAAAATAAAGGACTTGGGTGAACTGAGATATTTTTTAGGCATAGAATTTTGTAAGTCATCATCTGGTATTGTAATGAGCCAAAGGAAATATGCATTAGAGTTGATTTCTGAGGTTGGGCTTGCAGGTGCACAACCAGTGTCAACACCATTATAATGTAATCTTAAGCTAACTCTAGCTGAGTATGGCAGTAGCACTGCTGATCCTTTACTGCCAGATATTAGTAGCTATCAAAGATTAGTTGGGAAATTGCTCTACTTGACTAATACAAGACCTGACATAGCCTTCACTGTGCAGACTTTAAGTTAATACATGCAACAACCTAAACTCTCACATTGGAATGCAGCTATGAGAGTGATCATGTACATTAAAGGTAATCCAGGGTTGGGCTTGCTCATGAGTTCTCTTAGGGAATTCAGCTTAACTGGATTCTGTGATGCAGACTGGGCTGCTTGTCTCAGCACCAAGAAATCAGTTAGTGGATATTTGTTGAAATTTGGAGATTCATTGATATCTTGGAAATCCAAGAAATAGAATACTGTATCCAGGAGCTCTGCAGAGGCAGAGTACAAGAGTTTGGCTACACTCACAACAGAGGTCGTATGGGTGGCAAGTCTGTTTAAGGATCTTGAGGTGCCCCTGCATACTCTTACATTAATACATTATGATAGCAAGACTGCAATACAAATTGTTGCAAATCTTGTTTTCCATGAGAGGACTAGCATATTGAAATCGATTGCCATTTTATTCGAGAAAGGATTCAGCAAGGACTCATTAAGACCATCTATATCAACACTAAAGAGCATCAGGCAGATTTGCTTACTAAAGCACTTAGTCGATCACAACATGATTTTCTCTTGGCCAAGCTTGGAGTCCTGAACATTTTCAGTACATCCAGCTTGAGGAAGGGTACTGGAGATAATAGTGTAACGCAGATTTAGAGGCATAATTATGTATATTCAATTAGTTAGTTAATCTGTTCAGTTAGTTAGTTTCACAAGTTAGTTAGGTGTCAGGCGGTAGATTCCACATGTATATATAATGGCATACTTCATTCTTTGTAATTCAATTTTATGAAATACAATAAAAAATTCCCCAAATTGATTCTCTCTACTTGAGTTTGAACAGGACATTCTGAACATATTAAGATGCTATGGTCCAACGGTGTGAGGCTCTCTTGCCTTACTTTGAAGGAGTGTGTTCGAATCCCCACAAGTGTATATTTTATAATCTTTTTAAATTTTAAATAGAACACTCTGAGATAAAACACTTTGATTATATTATCCTATGTTTAGTTAGTTAGTATATATATATATATAATGGTGTGACTAATTTTATGAAATTTGCAATTCATAAAACAATTTTGTCTATTTCATCCTTTATACGAAACGAGCAAAAAGAGGATTCCCATAATATTTATATTATCAAGTTGCCAAATAATTTCTTTTAACAGTAATAGGGATAAAAATCCAGCTGGCCAAAAGTTAATGAATGTTTAATGATTATGGAGTAAAGTAAGTACTCTAAAAGATATTAGAAGTTCATCGGACTAAGCACCTAAGAGTTCTAGGTTGTTTGTGTTTTGCTAAGGTTTTGAATGAAACAGACAAGCTTCAATCTAGGTCAAGATATGTTATACACATGGGGTATTCTGAGACTCAAAAGGGATACATCTTATATGATTTAGCCACCAAGTGTTTTTTTGTCACTAGGGATGTGGAATTTAAGGAAAATATTTTTCCTTTTGTGAATGTTTCTACAAATTCACACACTATTTTTCTACAACTTGAACTTAATAATAATAATGATCCTCTATTGCCTATTACTACTAATCCTAGTGCAAGTTTGCATCAGCTCACAGGTTCAAATAATGGTGCTACAAGGTCAGGAGGTTCTACTACTCCTAGCAACATTCCTTCAGATGTATCAGTACCACCTGTGGTTCAATCTGTAACTCAATCTATAAGTGATTCTAGTGATGAAACTATAGCTCAACCTGTGGCTCAACCTAGCGTACAACAACATCCTGCGGCTCAATCAACAAGAAGGTCAACTAGAGAAACTCATCCACCTTGTTGGATGAAAGAGTTTGTATCTCTCAGTATTGACAATGATGCACCTTATGCACTGTTAAATTATATATCTTATGATTACATTCATCCTAAGTATGCTGCATTCATTTCTGCTGTTTCTAGTGTCACTGAACCCTCTACATATGCAGAAGCTATTAAAGACAAACAATGGGTTGAAGCTATGAAAGCTGAGGTAGATGCCTTACAACAAAACAACACATGGGAGATAGTGCAACTACCACATGGGAAGACTTCAATTGGCTGCAAATGGGTTTACAAAGTTAAGTACAAGGGTAATGGAGAGATAGAAAGATACAAAGCCAGGCTTGTAGCAAAAGGCTACAGTCAGCAAGAGGGAATAGATTATCAAGAGACATTCAGTCCAGTAGTAAAAATGGTAACTGTTAGATCAATATTTGCTATTGCAGCTGCTCGAAGGTGGCACATACATCAAATGGATGTATACAATGCCTTCCTTCAAGGTGATCTATATGATGAAATCTACATGGACTTGCCACAAGGATTTCAAAGTCAGGGGGGATTGAGACAAGTATGCAGACTTAAGAAATCCTTATATGGTCTAAAACAGGCACCAAAACAGTGGAATGAAAAATTATCGAAAGCATTATTGAGGTTCAAATTTGTACAGAGTCAATATGACCATTCATGGTATTCCAAAAGGACAGAAAAAGGATTCACAGCTGTGTTGGTATATGTAGATTATATGCTCATCACCGGAAACAATCTACAACTAATCAAAGAAACAAAAAATGCACTACAGACAGCTTTCAAAATGAAGGATTTGGGTGAACTTAAGTATTTCTTAGGAATAGAGTTTGCAAGAGCTGAATCAGGAATTATAATGCATCAAAGAAAATATGCATTGGAATTGATCTCTGAGACTGGACTCAGTGGTGCAAGGCCAACTACTACACCCATGGATAGTAATGTCAAGTTAACTACTAAAGAGTATGATGAACACTTGAAGAAGAAGGCAGATGAGTCAAGTACTAAAGAAATAGATGAAGTGATAGAAGATCAGGCAAGCTATCAGAGGTTAATTGGAAAATTATTGTACTTAACTGTAACAAGACCTGACATAGCATATAGTGTGCAAACACTTAGCCAGTTTCTACAGCAACCAAAAAGATCACACATGGAAGCAGCTCTTAAAATAGTTAGGTATATCAAACAACAACCTGGCTTAGGAATTCTCATGTCTAGCAACAAGAAGGACACAATCTCAGCATTTTGTGATGCTGACTGGGCAATATGCTCTGTCACAAGAAGATCAGTTACAGGCTTTATTGTAAAACTAGGTGATTCACTCATTTCATGGAAGTCAAAGAAGCAAAATACTATTTCGAGAAGCTCAGCAGAGGCGGAATACAGAAGCATGACAACTACTGTGTCAGAACTAACTTGGTTAATTGGATTAATGAAAGATCTTGGAGTGCAACTACAACTTCCTGTGTGTGTTTACAGTGATAGCAAATCAGCTATCCAAATTGCTGCCAATCTAGTATTCCATGAAAGGACCAAACACATTGACATTGACTGCCATTTTATAAGAGAAAAAATTCAGAAAGGACTAGTCAGAACAGAATATATATCAACCAAAAATCAGCCAGCAGATATCCTTACAAAAAGCTTAAGTAGGCTACAACATGAAGTTCTCATGTCCAAGCTAGGAATGTTTAATCTATTTATCACTCCTAGCTTTAGAGGGGTTGTTGGAAAGAATGACATTGTAAGGCCCAATGCAAATTGTGGCCCAATACATTAATATGGCCCATATACTTAGGTAGTTAAATTAGTTAACTATAAATACCCTCATTGTATTCTTAACGGAAGGAAGAGGTCTTCTCGACTCTATACATTTTGATTCAATAATATTTCCTCTCTTCCTCTTCTCATCAGTTCTTCATTCTTATCCTCATTCTTGAGGATCTTGAGTATAATAGTAATTCAGTTCACTTAACATTGTCAAAGTTCAAATGGGGTGACCGTGAAGGGGAAGGCGTGGGTGCTCCTAGCTAGGAGTGTTAATGAGACGATTCAATCAGTTATATTTAAGAAAATTATATTATCCTATTTTTTTGTGTATTTTATAATGTATAACTAAAATTAATTTTTTTAAAACCATCCCAATTATATCGGTTTCTCTCGGTATTAGTACGGTTCAATTAATTTTTTATTTTTTTTAGCGTTTAAAGTAGCACCTCAAAATAGACCATTATTAAAATAATTCTTTGGCAAGTCTGTTCTTGAAGAAACGCTTCAATTTTTCACCAAGAAGTCAAGAATGTAAATTTTTGTTGTCGTATTGTTTGATCTTTTAATAGGACTGTTTGATTAGGTTTAGTGTATTTTTCGATAGAGTATCTATTATAGTATCTTTTAACTTTAAACTAATTAATTAAAGGTTAACTAAAAAACAAGTCTCAAATCGTCCAATCACTAGAGGCCTACGACCTAGTTTATATTTATATTTGAAAAATGTTACAAAATATATTTATATATTAAATTTAACATATTGTTAATATATAAAATATATTATTTGCATACACGTAAGGTTATTCGGATCGATTCAGATTTTTTTAATTTTCTTTATAAATTAAAAAGGCCATCACAATTGTTCAGGACGATTATACATTTAAATAAAAATCAACAATTTTATTGAAAAAAGAGTATAAATCGATTCGGTATGGTTAAGTTCAGTTGACTTGATCGGTTTTCATATTTTTTTGACACCTCTAAATCTCCGACGTGTACAAGGCGTGGCCACCCACACAACTTATAACAACAACAAAAAAAGTTAAATGCTGATTAATTACATCAAACATGACCATTTTATCCCGATTAAGCTATTTTGGGTAATTTTGTAAAGTTAGACCAGAAAAGGAATAAACAAATATTATGGACTGTTAGGGTTAGCTGATATAGTTTTCCCAAAAATAAAAATGAATGGATGGTGTATGAAATATTACTAGTACTATATAATAGAAGTCAGAATATTGAGACACTTAGGCCCGTTTGGCCATAGATTTCCCAAATAATATTTGGGGAAAATTTGGCAAATAGTGTTTGTCCATACAATTTGCCATTATTTGGCAAATATTTTTGGCAAATATCCCAAATTCCCAAATACTAGTTTTTTCTAGTATTTGGGCCAAATCTCATTATTTGGGATCTTTTGAAAATTAAAATTTTATCCCAAACTTTTATCTTTTACAAAAACACCATATATAGTAGTTGTTTGTGTCGTATTACATAATTTTTCACGTGAACACCAAAATAGTGATGAAATATTCAGTGAATATTAAATCTATATATATATATA
>JAJOOO010019321.1:0-10913 GCA_029582685.1 Solanum piurae | reverse complement strand
TATATGGTTGACTGGATTCTGGATCATTATCCCTTTTTCTAAGAAAAAAAATCTAAATCCTTTCTGCTAGACAGCGAGTTTTATGATACAAATTCTCTTTCTTTATTCTTTATGTCTGGAAAGTTCTTTCCTTACTCAAAGGCTCATCCCCTAGTGGTTTATTTATCCGAAAACTTACAGAGCCATGGAAAAATGAAACCTCCACATGATAAGTGCTGACATTAGCTTCTTGCCTCGTGTTGTTCTTTCCCCAAAGGAAATGGATAGATTGGTTATTCACTTCAACTAATGAACTCCATTTACCACTCGTGTCACAGGTGTGAGCCTTTCTCAACATATCCTCGGACTTATGATCTGATTCACGTGGGTGCCATAGAATCTCTCATAAAGGATCCCGTTTCTAGCAAGATCAGGTATGTCTAATCTTCTGGATTCTTCTATACTCTTTTTTTTTAATTATCTGTAATTAGATATTTCCAATTGAACATGAAAGTTCTCACCTATTTCTAGAGAAGGCAGCTCATCTATTAATACAATGTAAAACTATATTGCGTATTAATTGTTGATGAGAGAAATGATATCTTGTATGATATTTGAGCATTTAAGTGATGCAAAAACTATATTAATCCAAGTAGTTATTTCAACATGTTTTTTACAAACACTAATATAGCTGAACTATTGATCTGATTTCATTGCAAATGACTTGTATCAGTATTTTTGGGTTATGTGTGAAATTAATCTTATCTAGAAATAAATATGTACAATACATTGGTGATAGTAATTAAGATCTAAAATAAGATCATCATATGGTTTGAATACAATCTCTTTGTCTTGAACAAGAGGTAGTGTACAATCTCTTGGAATCAATGAGACTATGAGAAGAAGTTGTCTCAAAAGAAATAATCAGATCTAGTCCAAAATAAAGCACAACAGAAGTAGAAAATTTATATAGGTGAAGGTGATACCAATTAGTTGGGATTAAGTTTTAGTCATGTTATTAAGTCTACTTTAGGTCCATTATTTTTGTAGGAATCTTTTAGTTATGTCAGAAATTGATGTGTTAGTAAAAAATACATAGAATTTCTAGTTTTATTTTGTATAATATTGGACTAAGATGAGCTTAAATGGAGTAATATGTCTGTGAGAATGCGTATAGCCGATTATGTTGAAATCTAGTTGTTTTATGAGTAGAATACCATTATATTTATTTATTTATTTTGATGATGGTTGTTGCATCATGGCTATCTCATGTGCATCTTGACAAATTCAGGGGTACCTGTTACTTCTCTCTGACATAGTTACCATTTAACTGCCTAACAAGTAACAAGGCATAGACATACGAGAAGAAATAATTTTTTTGCCTCTGTTGAGATTGAAACGAACCCAGTCCCTTGGAAGTATACCATTATACTGTATGAGCAGGATTCAGAAACACACATACACATCCATATAAATGTATATCTTTAAGTACTTAATAAATTTCTCTAAGAATCATTGACAAATGTGGTCCTGACTTGGTTCCAAAAATTATTTGATGCAATCGTTGTTCTATTCTTTTGGTCTATAGATGGTCTCATGCCCCAAAATCTATTTTTAAGCTTTGTACTTAGATTTTGTTGCCTATATAAAAACCATGAAGCCTTGTGTAAAATCATTTTGGAATACCAATCAAAAAAATGTAAAATCATTTTGGAATTGGGTAATATTTTTATATAAAAGCTATGTGCTTTAATTTACTTTTTTCGAGAGAGCTTGTTTCCTCTCATGAAGTAAGTGGGTGATACATGAGAATCGCCAACCAAGATATCCTCTTTTCTGGCTATCATATAATAATGGGGTTCCTAACCTCACCAACATTGGCACACCCTCAACGTTTAGGCATCAATACATGGGAATAGCCAACTTTGAGAACCAGGGAACTTTGAGAAAGACGATGTAGTCGATGTCTTGATCTCCTTGTGAAATTTCCAAGATGTTGTGGAATTTTCAACATGCCTTCAGAGAAAATATGTTGCCCCTTTATTTTATACATGCATGGATTAGGGTTTTAGGGTAGCCTCCAATTAATCTGGTTTTACCAACCCAAAATGTCCATGGCAGCCTCTTTTAGGCTATCATGTCATAGTGGTTTCCTGAACTCATCAACATTGCTCCCACTCCCAATGTTTAGACATCAATATTTTAACTATAGAACATCAGTAAATCTTGAGGACTTGAATACCAATATGCTCTGATTATACTTTCTGTTACAACTTCTGGGTTGAGATTTTGGAAACGAATTGCTGCATTGGTTCATTTGAATGTAGACATTGCATGAAAGCATGATAGTTATTTGTGTACACATTGAATTTCATCTTCTAGCGTTATTGGATCAGTATTTGACATAAAGTTCTGCAACCATTCATCTTGTATCTGGTTTCAGTGACGAATAATGCTTTTACTATTTGCACTTGCTGAGATTTTGGGAAATAACCATCATTTGAATTCACCTTATGTATTATAGCTAACTATCCACCATGTCTGTTACCAACCAGTGGATGTTGTGTTGTAACCTCCCTTGTAAACCTATCAGCCAAAAACTTGTGGTTTCCTTGAACAAATTTCAAGTCAAGAGCAGAGCACTTTTTCTAGTGGAATATAGACTCTATCTTCTTTTTCTAGAGATGAATTTCTTCTCTGATAGTATTTTTTTAATTTTCAAACAACCTTAATAAAGTTAGGTGAACAGTAGAATCACAAGTACACTCATGATCTGAATTTTGAGGGCAGTATATTTCTTCGTTGATTAATTTATCAAGGTTAAACATTAATGCATCTTTTTTCTCCTCCCTAGACATAACTGTTGTATAATGCTTCTAGCCTCTTAAGATATAATTGATCTGCATGGAGATGATGCAGTAAACTTAATACCTTGTTAGTTTTTGAAAAGGTTAAATAGAAATGTATTCTTATTCCTAAGGGTCATTCAGCATGTAAGGAGTTAGTAATAAGAGAAGGGGTTTGAAATCTAAAAATTGTAATTGGCCATGCTTTTCTCTGCCAGTTAAATTGATGTTAGACTTGTTTATAGGGAATAATTCTTTCCCAGCCCTCTTAGTCATGAGATAGACAAAGAACTGGAATTATACCAAAAAAAGAGATGTAAGGCAGTCCTAGGTTTCATTGACGGGCATGCATGATACACCAAATTTAGCGAAAGTTTTGAACCAAGCCCCTTAGTTGCAAAGTGATTGAACCATTTATACATTCTTCCAGGTGCAGCCTTGTGGATTTGATGGTGGAAATTGATAGAATTCTTCGGCCTGAAGGAACTGTTATAATTCGGGACTCTCCTGAAGTGATAGACAAAGTAGAGCGTATTGCTCCTGCTGTAAGATGGACGGCAAGTATTCATGAGAAAGAACCTGAATCACATGGAAGGGAAAAAATCTTGGTAGCCACGAAAAATTTTTGGAAGCTACCTTCTGCATCCTACTGATTGATCCTTTTGTTTTTGTAATGTAGGTATATCCTTTTTGTCTCATTATTAAGTCCCAATAACTTGTTTCAAATGATGCATCTATTCTACTTCTTTCTTGTCTCTTCAATTAGCTTATGTAGAATTAAATGGAAGTGTACAAGGATGAGGGAAAACTGTAAATTCTTTTTTATAGTATCACTGTTACAGACTCTCCGAACTTCTTTGGTATTAGAAAAAGACCAGCCAGGTGGCTTCTTGTTTACCAGAGTCAAGTTGGCAAAAGTTGCATGGTATGAAGTGGCAATAACTAGTTGCTGCATCATATTTATAATATATTTTTAGGGCAATGGCATTTCTTGCTTGACTATGTTCAATCCTTCCATTTCCTTATTTCTTTTACATCATATGTGGACACCTCTGTGTGCATAGGAACTTTGTTTTACTTGCATATGTATTTTATCTCCAAAAACTTGAATGTTTTTAAATAGTCGTTTTAGAAGAGTAAACTGCATTGTTTGTGTCTATTCCTCATCCTGTTAAATCTCAACATCATGCAGTCCATACACAATGCAGGGAGCTGAAAAATTCCAGTAAATCATATATTTAGCAATTTTCACCAAATTCCAAACTTTCAAACATCTCTGGTTCACATCTGTGCCTGGCAAGCTTGTGCGCACCTTGATTATTCATTTGGTACCAATTACCTTCCACTAGCACAAGTACCAAGTAATTTACTTACCGTTTTCTTTTGTCTCTATAGAGATATGAACCCTTGTATTTTCATGGCTTTAACTAATTTCATTGACCGTTATGCCACACACTTGGGTGCTGTTTTCGGCTTCCTGTGAACATCTGCTGCACATAATGAGGCCCCTTTTCTGCAAGTTCAACTGAGTTGGGCATGTTCAGTCAAACAAAATCACCCACCTTACAGGGGCTTTTCTCATCCTGTTGTTCTTCACATGAATGAATAGCCTTTATTAGGCTCTTCCCTGATCTAAGTTTATTGTCTGTGCGCATTCCTCATTATTGGCAGTTATTGTCAACATACTTAGGAGCCAACATGTCATGTTTGCTGCTTTTACTGTAACCGGCTGAACGAAAGCTGATTCAAATAGCACTGACATAGTAATTTCACCCACTTAGTATAGATATCGAGTAACTTTGTTCATCATGAGGTACCTTTTTTCATGTTAAAGAAAATTCTTGGGTGTCAGAAAGGTGATGATTGTTGATGCAGTTGCATGTGATTCAACAAAGTTGTTCTGGCTGGCACAGAGTAAAAAAAGAGTTTGAAAAAGAGTGGTCCCAAAAGTATAAAATTAATCACGGGTTACACTCATGCATTTTGTTTGCTCCTGCACTGTCCATTAGCTCCTCATTTCATCTGGTGTCTTGCATTTATAATGAGATTTTTTTTGGCTCTCCTATCTTTTTACTTGTTTCATTTTAGGGAATATTTGCTTAATCGTGACGTTCCAAACACATGAAAGAAACTAAAAAAATATATAACTGAATACTTAATTAAGTAGAATCTAACTTTTATTTTTCATAAAATAGTGATCAAGGTGTTTAAATCCTACTCCATCTGTCCACTTTTAATTGTCATGTTGCGCTTTTCGAAAGTCAATTTGACTAATTTTCAAAAATAAAATTAGATTACATTAATTTGATATTTTAAACAAAAAAATTAGATATTTAAAAACTATACGAAAAGTACTATAAATTCCAATTTTTTGCATATTAATATGATGAAAATATACATCGTCAAATGTTAGTCAAAATTATTTTTGTTCGACTCTAAAAAGGAAACTATGATAATTAAAAGTGGACGGAGATAGTAATAGAGACAACATTTTAATTCATTTCTTGTCATTTGCTAAAGTCCCCAGGGGCAAGGTAACTCGATGCCTATGTAGGTAGAAGATTGCAGATAAAATGTACGTAAGCAGGTTGACCTGAATACTACCATTATATATATATATATATATATATGAGAGAATGCAAAATCCAACCAACAACATTCCCCCTCCCCCAACCAACCAAAAAAAAAAAAGGACCTTAGCAACAAAAAAAAATCAAAAATATTGACAAACTCTTGTGGAGTTTAAATATGAGATTTTAAAAAATTCAATTGTTGATGCTCAAATAGTCAAAATTTCTTCTCTATTGACTTTGAACATATCATAATAGCAGATATAGTCATGATTCAAATAGGTCAGATGACTCACATTCATTTACTTTTCCTTTTGTACGATTTCAAATGAATTTGGTTTGTATAATAGAAAATTGAAATAACCCAGTATTCAAAAAATGACTTTTCATGATTAATGAATTTCAATATTGTTTTGTCAAATAAAAATTCCACACACACTAGTACACCAAATGTAAATTCACTTATAAGACGACCGGTGATAATAAGCCGCGATATGACTTATTTGTATAAAAAATCATAAGTATATATAATATTGTCTATATCAAGAAGTTCATCCAAAATATATATCTTTAATCAACGAATTGTTGCTTTCAAGTAGAAGAAGTAAAATGACAAGTTTGACAATAATAATATATACATAGTCAAAACTTGTGTTTCACTAAGAGTGGCAATTTGAAGTGTTCTGCATAAGTCTTATGTTCACAATGAAGAAAAACATAAACAAATTTGTAGGGCCTTATAATTGTAACGTGTAAAATAAATCACCACACAATATTATACTATTCAAAAACTAGGTGTTTACATCATTGAAACAGTACTTTTTATTGTCTTCATTAGGTGAGAATGCGTTTCTAGTTCCACTTTTTAGCTTTCAATTTAATGTACCATCTAATTAGTTCACATAAAAAAGTTTGTCTATATTCCAAAGAGTAAGTAATTAAGAGAAATGATAAAGTATATAACAAGAGAGTTGTCAAAAGTTATTAAATCACTACTAAAAGTACATATTTTATATAACTATATATGATGTGAAGTCGATCGATACAAAATTTAAGTGCATGTTAGGTTTCTTAATGCTAGCCTAGAGCCTAGAGCACTTAATATATGTGGTCTGATCATTTATGCATGTAAGGTATTGACCCCTTTAACCGATATTCAAAACAAATTTTAGTAAGGTTATAATCAATAGCGGAGGTAGAATTTTCATCGAGGAAAGTCAAAAAATAATATGGGATAAAAATATATACGTGTATCTTTACAACAAAATGACAATTTTACATTCAGTCTCGCTAAAGTTTTAATAACATTTATAGGAAATGCTGGCTATCAATATTTATATTTATTAATATGCTTTTTTTTATTTTTTAAAGATAAACTAGTTCTAGATTATATCGTTATGAATTGACAGAAGTTGACAATGTTGCTTATAAAATATGGTTCATATTGTGAGCCAAAAATTTTGTAGGAAAGAGGTAATCGATTGCATTAAACTCCTTTCAAATTAATGCTACTGGGGTCATTATAACTACTAATTTCCCCTCCAACTTGCATTTTTTGCAATTCTTGAATTGACATTTCTTTCACTATAAAAGCAATTTTTTTTCTTCTTTTAATTGAATATTGATAACATGGTCCTGGACTCCTATAGTCATTTAACACGAATTAATTAGAACCGTGTGATATGATATCTCACGTCTACTCGAACCATACATGAGTGTTTATACAAAAAGACAAAACAATATACAAATGTATGTATACACGCATAAATATTAATTTTGAACCTAACAAAAAGTGCCATATCATAACGTGAAAAGATATGACATTTAGATCTAAGTTAGCTCAAGAGAAGAGGATTATTCAAGACCATATAATCAAACCATCAGTTCATTCTCTAACTAATGTGAGATTCTAATCCATTCCAACACCCCTTTACGCTTAGGTCCAACTGGAGCATGGACCGGAAGTTCAAATGGGGATACCTAGCTCTAATACCATGTAAAAATATGAAATCTGAGCCTAACTCAATCCGAAATCAAGCTGAAGAGGGATTAATTGTCCAAGTCAATATAAGAAGACAACTAGTCCATTCTCCAACAAATGTAGGACTCTGACCCTCTCTAACAGCAGAGTCATGATTTTTACTAGTTAAAGAGAATTAATATATAAAGAACCAATCCATACTCATTATAACATTAAAATTTAACATTTCTAGCTCAACAAGGTCAGTCAATGTATTACGATTACAAAGTAAATATATGAAGAAGACGAGAAGATTCAATATATGGTATACAGGACCGGGTCATAGCCAGCCCTTTTAACTACTGGTTCAACAATTAGCTCAAACCTTATATTTATTTTAAAAAATCCATTCAATGGATATAAATATTATATTCAGAACTCAGTTAAATAAAAATAATTCTGACTCTGCTTCTAATAATGTACGCACATATTTAAATTATTCATTACCTATCTTACACGGTATAATTTTAGGACAAGGAGATGGCAAATTAACAAACCTTGGACAAGGATGGCTCTACTACTTAGAGGCTTAGACAGTTAGACAGTGGGTTAGAGCTTATAAGAATAATTAACCAAATTTAGTAATTAGTAAATGCTATTTAATGTGATGGTGATAGAGTGCCCAACAATATTCATGACTCATGAGGCTTCAAACATGGCATGAATGGCGGCTTCAACACAAATTAAACTTAAAACCTCCACATTGGACCTTTTCTTCTACTTTTTTCATGTCAAAGAGACATCAACTTGCAATTAATCAAACAAGACTATTACTATATCTCGAAACTTTTGATACAATTTGTTACTTCCTTTGAAATGTTTTTCTAGAGTGCCCCTAATTCATATACTTCTCATGTCCCAATTTATGTGATATTTTTGAATTTCGAAAGTCAGACAATTTTTTTTACCCGGTATAATCTTTTCTTATGCCTTTTAAATATTTTGAACTGTCAATTGTAATGTATAGTAATGTGTTAAATGACAAAGGAGGTTATTAATTCTTTGAAGAGGATATACATCAATCTTCAAAGTACTATACTATGTTTTACCAATCAATGTATGAAATGTAAAAATGCATATTATCGAAGTTGTTGCCAACAATGCAAGTACCGCTATAAAAAAAAAATGGAGAACGTTTGCCCAAAATAATACTCCCTCTTCGTTTCAAATTATAGATCGTGGTTATCTTTTACATGTTTTAAAAAACATTAATTAGAAAGAGTACTTTTAAACTATTTTACTGTTTATTGGTATTTGAACAATCATAATTTATAACATCACTCTATAATTAAAATAATATAAAATATGTATATATTTTATCTTAAATTTCTAAAATTATAAATAATTTGAATAACTATTTTAAAAATTTACGACATATAATTTGAGACGGAAGAGGTACATTCTATTGAAATCAGAATGATGTTGGTTTATAGAAATTTCCTCTAAAATAATGCTAATTAAATCGGCATTACACTAAAATGATCTTTAGCGACAACTAATTAACGAGAATAACATAATTACTGTTAAATATGTTTTTTTAGAGGCAATTATTACTCTTCGTAAATGTCCCTAAAACCTATAACGACATTGAATCTAGTGATAATTAACTAGTGCTAGTAAAGACTTTTACATTTTTTGTTAATGTATATATTTACTACCGCTAAAAGCTATTTTTGTTACCATGTGTATTTTGTTGAATGATTTAATCAAAAATATTAATAATATCAAGTGGAAAAATCCGAAGAACAACCATTTATGCCTCGACATTGTATCACAACGATTGAAGTAAAATAATAGTAGGGAGAAAAAATTATGAGTAACATATTTTTTTCTTGTTCATATATTTTAGGGAAAAAGGATAAATATACCTTCGAACTATCGTAAATGGTATGCAAATATCCTCCGTCATACTTTTGGGATATTGGTTCCCCTGTCGTCCAAAGACTAGAGCATATATACCCTTTATCACTACAACAAATATGATATATAGCTACGACATGAAATTCGTCACTAATTGTTCGCTTTTAGTGACAAAATTTTCTTTCGTGCTTATATTTATGAGACATACTTTTAGTGACGAAACATAAAAATCCGTGGCAAAGTTTTGTCCACTAAAGTTTCCCACCAAAAAATTAATTGGCGCCATTTGGTAAGTAGTGTTAGTCACGAATTTAAAGTTATCGTTGACACATTATTTCGTCACTAATAATGTATCTAATTCATGAAAAAATATTTTTTGTCTTCAAATTTATTAATTTTTTGTCACAAAAAAAATTCATCTAAAAAAATATGTTCTTACAATATAGACAAATTAGAGTTCGTAGTTAAATATTATAAGTTTTAGCTATAAAAATTTAGATTTAATTATGCCATTTATTTTCGTCACTAATACATAATTGGTGACAAAGATTTTATTGTCTCTAATCAATCTGTGATTTAGTGACAAATAAAATAAATTGTCACAAAATATGTAAGGTGTTAAATAGCGACGACTTAAAATTTGTAGTGAATAATTCAACTATTTGCTACGAAAAATAGTCATAGCTAAATACATTTTTTTTACTACAATTGTTCATAATTACAAGTGACAACTTACAAAAAGAATAATACAACATAAGAAATAGACAGAGTCCATTCGTTAATTGGCGAGGGAAAATACTAAAACCAATGAATTCAGTCAATTTTGTAAAAATGAAAAAGTGCAATTTATCAATTTTTTAAAATTATGCAATTATAAAATGCATCATTTGAAAAATACAATCCATGTTGTAAGTACCGTGAGTGGGGTACAGTTCTACCACTAGATCGCTAATTTTTGTTGGTTTAACACTTTTGTTTTTTATTTGATACACTTTCATCGATAAAGATAATAGAAAAAATAATTTCTCAAGTCTTGGTGCTAATTTTTGTGTGTGTCTATTGATTTGTGATTGGTAAACTGCATAGATTAAGTCGATCTATTTTCTTCTGTCTAAGAAAATGTACATATTTAATAGTAATTCCACATACGTACGTAGAGCAACTATACAGACATAACATCGACTTACAAACTTAGACTTTGCAAAGGTGCGAAATATTTCATGAATTTCTATTAACTTTTTCCATCAGTGTAAAAATCGAAATAAACCAAAAAATGAAAGCACAAATGAAAGAAATGAACCAACTAGAATTTCAAATATATTATGATGAAGTACTATAGTTATGGGTATCGATGTTTTTTTCAAAACAATTGATTTACTGATCTAATTGAACCGATTATTCATTTTTTTAATAAAATCGAACATTAAATTTTATAAAAAGTTTATAGTTGTACTGAATAATTTTTAAAATTTATAAATATAAATAAATAAAATGACAGAATCGTACTGAATATATTTAAAGATATTTTAAAAAATATATAGTTTAATTAAAATATAATCTACATTTGAATGAATTCTGGGTGGTAAATTTCATGCATTTGTGTATGTGTATAAATAATCATATAATATATTATTTCTA
>JAJOOO010019319.1:0-16224 GCA_029582685.1 Solanum piurae | reverse complement strand
ATTGCTAGGTCAAAAATGCCAACTGAGGATCCAACAGATGAAGAATGGGAGGATTTTTTGAACAAACCTGAGGAGGCATTATTAAAATGCTTCCCTTCACAACTTCAAGCAACAAAAGTAATAGCAGTTTTGGATGTTTTGTCAAACCAATATTCTCTAGATGAAGAGTATGTTGGTGCAAATATTTGAACCTTTTTGGAAAGATGAACCCGTAATTAACGCGGCGTTCGAGGTATTTTCGGGGAAATTGAAGGAGCTTGAAGGGATAATTGATGCTAGAAATGCTGATTGTAATTTGAAGAATAGAAATGGAGCTGGAGTTATGCCTTATGAATTATTGAAACCATTTTCTCAACCTGGAATTACTGGAAAAGGTGTACCTTATAGTATTTCCATTTGATTTTTTTAAATTAATATTTGTGAATTTTGTAATAAGATGCAATTGAAAGAAGTATATATATATATACAGACTCTTCTGCCATTTTTATTTGCCAAAATCCACTCTTGCAGTCGAACTTTGAGAAATAAGTATTTCCTTTAGCAAGGTTTATAAGATTGTTTTTATTTGGGATAAAGTATCCATCAAATATACAATTTTTGTTTAGCTCTTTGTAATTTATTACCATCCGGGCTTTTCCTCTCTTTGTTTCAGCATGGTTTCTTACCATAAATGCTGGGCTACTATGAGGACTTTTACTCATTCTTATTAATTTTAAGTTAAGTAATTCTTTAATTTGAATTTTAAATTCAATTTTGTCATCTTCGTTGTAAAGCATAGGCTTGACTCTGATGATTATGCTAGGATCTTTTAGAGTTAAAATGGCTCTTTCATGGTTTTGTTCCCATATATAAATATATTATATATATAAAATAATGCAAGACAATTGTTGTAATGATACAGATCCAACTATTAAAGTATTGTTTGCTTTGAGCCTCGATTGAGTTTTAACCTGAAAGGTGTCTCAACAGTTGATTCTGAACTCATTCTTACAAGATCCCTAACTTTCTTCTATCATTTCGATGTAAGATCTGCCTAAAGTGTAACGTGTAACGTGTTCCTCTATTTCAGGGGCTATGATCCCTCCGTCATGGGCGTCTCAAATGTGTTCTTCTTGATTTAGTTGATAGTTTCTGGCATTCACTTGTGTGACACATTGAATGGGCATACAACTTTAAATTGACTGAAAATGACTACATAACTAGTAGTAAATTTTTATTTGTTTAATTTGTGCTATATATACCTTGTGTATTCCAGCATCTACTAAATAAAACTGTGGGCTGAAACCTTAGCATCTAACATGGCTTCTCTCAAGGCAACAGCATAAATCCACCTCTCTGCGCCAGCACAAACGATTCAAATGACTACATAAATAGTTGTGCTACTTCATTTTCCAATTCAATAGCTCCATGAAGTCTACAAGCACCCATCAGCTTCAAATGGCATCTTCTTTCTGAAGTCGTACGCTTCTGTAGTAGCCCAACTCTCCCTAAGATATCAACCATACAACCATAATGTTCAAACAATTTAAAACTGAAATCGACAACCACACAACCATAATGAAAGGCAATGAAACAGTGCTAAATTAAGAAAGGGAGATTTGGTATATAGCTTAGAGAAGATTTGGGCCTCTTGAAGTGCACAAAACACTGAAGGCCCAATCTGCTCATCGACCCAAACCAGCAAAACAAAAGAAAATCAGAATCGGACATAAAGTTGAATCTTTAGATCATTCAATCAGACGATATGTGCCATCACTAAAAACATTGTGTTTTTCACTCAACTCTTTCACATAACACAAACATACAACACTCGACGTTAAGTTTAGGAACATAAAAAAAAAATACTATGTAGTTACAGAGTTAGAAAAATATTTTTTTACAGACTCGTGATGGTCCTTCGTCAAAAGATCAAAGAAACATTAGGAATCCAGGGACCAAAGTTGCAGTCTGCTATCTTTAAACTGTTTTCATTGAAGCAGAGCAGCAAAATGCCAACACGGCTTCATAATCAATGAATTCAGCATTACTCGCTATAGGGACAACCTCTCGTGCTAAAGCAAACGGTGTCACAAAAATTAAAGGAAAGAAAACATATCACAACTATAAAGATAAAGCTTCACAATTTTCCATCAACTACTGTCCAGATTAGAAAGAGGTCAATAATGACATTTGACTATTTGAGGCCACCACAACTAGCACAATACCATATAATGGTATTGAAAGTCCAGAAAATATATATTAACTGGAAAAATTCTTAAAGAAGAAAAGATAAATATCTGAGACCACATAATTCACTGTTTATCCTTAACGAATTTAATCCTCTCACTGTATTCGAGAATTTGGATTACTTTCTCCCAAGATAAAACAGATATACCTGTTATTGAAGTAGCGGTACATCACACTTCATTAATTTCATCGAACTCGAAAGTCAGCAACAAATTACATGAAGACTCGATATTTGTTTCTTTGAAAGTATATGTAGAAGAAGTAGAATCGATGTAGGAAGCTGAAGGAAAACTTCATTATTTATATGTATCATCATATATTATTATATATTAATTATTATATTATTATATTACATCATATCATATATATTACTATAAGTCATATATATTACTATAAGTCATATTTTGAGCACGTGCATGTATTCGATGCTAATAGTTTAAACTTCTTAAAACATTAGAAATAACACCAAAACTGGAAGTGAAGGACACATGCTCAATTGATTAATAGTTCAATCGATATTCACTATCATCACAAAGTACATCACACCAAAAGTTAATATCAAATGAAGTTGAATGATCCCCTTAGTTTTAAGAAAGAAAGAAAGAAAGTTCCTTCAGCATTGTATTCTATTACTTTGATAACTACTACTATAGTTAGAAGTTGTATACAATCAACAAATTGTATAACGTTTTCTTGTATAGTGCTTTTACTCTATCAAATATTCGACCTAAATGATATTTCAACGAAAAATAGTGTGGATATGAGCAACACCACTAATGGATACAAATACTTCAGGCCCATCAAGTAGTTATTATCAGATGAAAGTAGTATCAAGTAGCTATTGTCAGATGAAAGTAGTGTTTGTTGAAGTTGTATCAACTTAAGAGAATTAATTTAATATATATAAATCATAAGTGCATGTATAAGTACCCTTTATTTGATTTACTTATATGAGTCATTTAAACTGGAAATTTGGTAGAAAATATTAGTTGAATAATATGCATATTGTATTATAAAATATAATATGACAATAAGTCAACATCAAAGTATTTTGTATGAGCATGAAACACCATATAAAAAAATAAATTCATATTTCAAATCAAGCCTTCTCAAATTCAAGTGCACCTAGATATCACCATCTCGATTTCTTCTTCCCCATGCAGTCCATCTACCATTTTTGGATCCACGTTTTTTATCTTTTAGTTTGTTGTTGCATCTCAAAATCCATAAACTTCTCAAAGGAAGATTATGATAGATAATGTAAGTGAAGAAACTAACATAAATTAGTGTATTTTTATTGAAAAAAAGATTAATAATACACTAAGCAGTGAATTCTTACAAGGAATACGCATATAGTGTTCTATCTTCTCACTTCAAATAGGAATATATATTACTAACCAAAGGTTAAAACCTATAGAACGTTACTGACTTGTTGAGTTAATTCCCACAAAAGAAAATAGAAATTAGTGAAAATTGTGCCTTATGCAGTGTAATATAATATCGGAAATAAACCATCTCCATGCCATCTTTTGCGACCGTCTTCTGTTCTGTAGTTCAAAGTACACTTCTTGCACCTTGAACTCACTCAACCTTAAATTGCCAAATTTAAGAGCATATATATAATTTGATATGGTTGAAATAATACAACAAATGTGGGGTGATTGAAGAGATTTAAGGTGTTATAAATATTTGTAGAATTTAGTATTGCCATTTAAAGTGCAAGTTGAAATTAATTGACAATGAACCTATTTGAATGACTTGATTATTGCATATATGGAAAATGATTGTCCAAACCTGTAAATTTGAGCATCTAAATATAGTTAGTAGGTAGACTGTATAATAAATTATAAAAGCTAGTAGATACAACTTATAGTAATTCAAAAGGTCATAGCCACTGAATTTTAACATTTTCATCGAGTAAGAAAAAAAAAAGCAATAAAAAGTTTTGAAATATGTTCATCCAAATCAATGAATAAAAGTAGTGACATAAAAAAAATTCATACGATCTCTAGATAAATGAAGTATGATCCTTACCTATATGCTGCAAATGTTGCTGGCTGACCAAGCAAACCAAATCAAAAGAGCAATGATTGCTTCATGGGAAAAAAATATAGTGCACAACTTACAAAAAATATGAAAAAGGCTAAAGTCAAGTGAGAATCATCTATGAATATAACATTAATAGTAATGTCAAGAACTTAGGCCTTTTTATATAAATTCTATAAAGAAAATATTTTTCCACCATTAATCCAGGGAATTTGAAAAGACCAAAAATGAAAGATATTATAATATGAATGAATTAATGAATAAATTAATATCAACCCTTCCTCTTCTTTTAGTTTTAAACCGGTAGTAATTACAATGACAACATTGTCTTTTCATATGATGATAATATCATTAGTATTAATTAGTATACTACGGTCAGTTTATTGTTTAATATTTAATTAATTATACAATTTATGAAGAGATTTTTGGATTATTATTATTATTAATTTATTATTATATACATATAGATTATAGATGATAAATATGTATTAAATTAGATATTTTAATTAGGAATTAATCTAAGGAAGTGCAAAAGTCATTAACATATTAATTAAAATGATACAATTTAATATTTAAATTAAATAATTAAATGTTTTATAATATTTTAATTTATAATAGGGGTAAAATCGTAATTCAACTTTTAACTTTTTTTGTTCCCACTTATGATATGATATATGATGATGATGATACGATATGTGATACTAACGTTATATGTGCATTATTTTTTGCAGCAATTTGGTCAAATCTTACGTAAATTCAGGATGATTTTGGAGAATTTAGGATTAGAAGTGCACATTAATGAATTGTTGGATAATTTTGTCCTATTTAGATTTTCCCATTACAAGGGATCATCAATTATTAGTAAAGATGAAAATAATAAATATGATGGATTGGCCGCCCACACAGATAATAACTTCTTGACTTTTATAGCACAAAATCAAGTCAATGGATTGCAAATCAACAAAAATGGAGAGTGGATTGATGCCGGTATTTCAGCAAATTCTTTTGTTGTTTTGTCTGGTGATTCCTTCGAAGTAAGTGTTACTCATTTTTTTAGTGTTATTACTTTGTTGGAACTTGTGTTATTTAAATCCTTCAAAAAAAATTATTTTTTTAAGAAAGCATAGCTTTTAGAGGATCCGACCTACACTAAACAATATATGTGTAGAATATATCTAACTATCTAAGTGACATCAATTGGAACTACATGTTTAATATTTTCATGCAAAATTTGAAAATGAATATTGATAATGAGTGGAGCCTATGCTTTCGAATATCTTAAAATGTTATCTCACTCGTATTTGATTATTCTCCAAAATGCATATTGTTGAAGGATTTGACACACTGAATAATATTTGATAAGTCGAAGCAACACATGTTACATTGGAACTACATGTTTAGATCATGCAAAACTGAAAATGAATGTTGATATTTGGTGGATCCTATGTTTCTCGATAAGAATATAACGTATGTAGGAAAAACACGTATTTCTAGTCATAAATAAATGTATTTAAGTTTTATGCACTAATGATCTACGTGAATTTATACAGGCATGAACAAATGGTCGATTTCATTCTCCCCTCCACAGGGTAGAAATATCTAGAGAAAGTGATAGACTCTCCCTTCAATTTAATATATTAGCAAAACCAGGTCACTTCATAGAGGCCCCAAAAGAACTTGTGGATGAGAAACACCCTTTACTCTTCAAGCTATATGAAATGCTTGTTAAATTATGTTGCTTCAAACGTTGACACTACTAATCCTAATTTTAAGGCTTATTGTGGTGTTTGATATGATAAATGTGAATTTTCGATGAACGTTCTTATCGGAGTACCGCTAGTATATACGGAATATCAGATAAAACATTCATCGAAAATGTCTTCAATAAGCCATCATTTCGTTTGGAATTCGTGTGTTCTTTCTAGTGTGTATCTTACGTTTGAATTGTTGTCGTTCTTCAGCTTTTGAGTTCTATGTTTTATGTATGCTGAAATAAAATAAAAACGTGAATTTCTTATGAACGTTCCTATTAGAATACCATTAGTATATTTGGGATTTCTGATAGAATGTTTGTCAAAATTCGCTTTTTTTAATAGTGTGTATATTATGTTTGATTTGTTGTATTATTAAGCTTTGGCATTCTATGTATTATGTATGTGTAATTTGGATGGGAATTCATGTTTTGTTTGTGTTTTTTTATGCAAATAATTAACCTATTTATATAACATAATTTTTCAATGAAAAAATAAAAAGAGCTGAGTTAGCCTACATGTGTCTATTCTAACCCGATTCAATAAAAATCTACTAATAACATTTTCAAATAAAAATGAAATGATAAAAATAATAATACATATGTATACATAACTTTATTTTTACCTATTTATATAACATAAGTTTTCAATGAAAAAAATATTAATATTAAATAAAAAAAACTAGTCACATATTTAATAGTGTCAATATTATTTATACTGTCAATGCATAAAACATAACTCCACGAGTTCATTAGAACTTCCATGGCCAGGAAGATTCAACGATTTAAAGGAGGCTATACAAGTGTTTGGAAGAAGCTGAATGAACGATTATCCGTTACATTGAAAGTAATGTCATTAGTAAAAGACTAAAGACCATTTCTTTAGTAATCATTTTTCAAACAAGAAGAAAAATCTCCAATCCAAACAAAAATAAGCAAAGTAAATCTAAAAATAATATTAGATTGACTAATGGTGAAAATTGTATTTTATAAATTTATCAACACATGCATACACTACTAAAAACTGCCAAAAAGCGACGGACGGCGTCGCTCCAAAAAGCGACGCCAATTGCCACACCGTCCATCACTTTTAAATAAAAAAATTAATTTTTAAATTATTTTATAAAAAGCGACGGACGTCATCTCTTAGTCCGTTGCTTTTTTTTGCGGATTTTTGCATCAAATATATATATAATCAATAATTAGTTATTTTATATAGGTAGCGACGCAGTCCGTCACTTTTTACTAAAAATAATTATTTATAAATTAAAAACTAACCACGCCGTCCGTCGCTTTTAATTAATTTTAATTGATTAATTGTTTTTTTTAAAAGAGCGATGGACGACATCTCTAAGTCCGTCGCTCTTTGGTCAAAATGACTAGTCAAACATTTAAGAAAAGCGACGGACAACATCTCTTAGTCCGTCGCTTTTTGGTCAAATATTTTTAAAAAAGAGACGATGTCCGTCGCTTTTTTTAAATTATGTTGAACCAAAAAGTGGGTTTTCCCCGCATTTTTCCATCTCTCTCTTATCTCTTCTCTCCCTTCTCTCTAAAACCAAATTGTTGCGCCTCCGCTGCCGCCACCCCACGCTGTCGTCGCCCTTCTCTCCTTGAGCATTAGTCCTGTCGCGGCCTTGCCCTGTCGGTACTGCCACCCGTCGTCCCCACTTCCTCTTTTCCTTAGGTTGTTAAGGTTAGGATTTAATTTTAGTTTATTTCAATTCTAGTAATATTTGATTTGTTATAAATTAGTAATTGTTTTAGTTTGATGAATTGTGTTATTCAATTGTTAATTTGTATATTTGATTATTGTTAGTTAGGGAGAGAAATGGGGATTTTTTATTTTAGGGTTTTCTTCTAAATTGGGTTTTAAGAAAAAATATGATTGTGAATTGAGTATTAGAAGTTAGAACTAACAAATAATTAGAAGTTAGAGGTTATAAAGTTAGAAGTTAGATGAGTTGCATTTTCCAACTTTGAAATTCTTGAATTTAGTATGTTTGACGGTTGAAGTTAGAAAAACATTGAATTGTATATGAAAGTTAGATTACTTTGAAGTTAGAAAATGTCACGACCCAGACCGTTGTGATTGGCACCCACACTAACCCTCCGGTGGGAGAACCACTACTACAATCCAACTACACAACTTAACCAAATACTACGCATTTAAAGATACGGAAGCAGGTTTAAATGACAATAAAAATGGAGTCCCCATAAACTCCAAGGTTTTTAACAAACAAGTAACCAAACTAATGCGGAAAAACAACCCCTAGAACCTGAAAGTCATTGTACCAAAACCCTACTAACGACAAGTCTAAGAACAAGGGAGACAACCCCGAAACTAAACAAACACTTGAATCCTCCCTTTCTGGATTCTTCCCGCTTGTTAGTGGTCTAAAAACATACAATTAACGCAAGGATCAATAAACGAGGCCTAATTACTAGGATTATAATCAACATTATCAATCCTAGGCCAACCCAAGATCCCATTACCCAAATTAGGGCTTTTCCCACCATCCAAACAATTCCAAAAACCCTTCCCCAACAATAATCACCCAATAAACCAAGTTCTACGGATCAAAGAATGGATTCGGGGAGTGAAAACCTTACCTTTTGCCTCAAGAATGGAGGAAAACAGTCAAGGAAAGCCTTGGGTTTGTTCCTTAGATCTCAAGTTCGAAAGTTGCAGAATAATACGATTTTTGGGTTTATTTTTGACTTTAAGTCGCGTCTGTCCCGCTACGGCGGGACCCATCCCGCTACAGCGGCCCCGCTACAACGACAGACATCCCGCTATGACGGCATGCACTGAGACAGAATGCTGGAATTTGAATTCCAAACCCCCATTTCACAACACACCTTCAACCCTTGACATTCAAAAACCACCCGTTCATGCTAAGATCATTTTCGGGAGTTCTACTCGCCCGAAATCAATTTTGTAAAGTCATACAAGTTCCTTAACGTCTTAGTTATCTATTTATGTAATAAAAATCATATATAATTAAATCACCCAGTTGTTACCAGATTTCCCTAGACTTTACTGACGATGATTTCGTCTAAATCTGGACTAGGTTAGGAAATTTCAAGTTACTACCAAAAGTTTTTCTGACCTGAATTCTTTTTCCATTGGTTTTTCCCTAACGACGGAATCGGGTCGTTACAATAGATACCAATTTACCCATCACTGGTCACCGAGTGATCAACTAGGAAAGACTGGCTAAAGTAAGGGTAGAGTAGTATCTGAAACGTCGAATTACTGGGGGTACTTGTCTCGCATGCCCTTAGCTTCCGGACGTCGTGATCGAGAATTTCAACAGGTTCTTCCGCACACCGAAGGTCTTGTGTAACAACACTGAGTCTCACTTTATGATATAATCCTCGTCCCCAGCCAACCAATTGAATACCTATACATCCTCCCATACAATGCCTAAATAAAGTAATAACAATATTCGAGTGATAATTATTGTTGTATGTACACTTAACAACAACAAAGCGATTCCCAACAACCATCAAAGTTAATCGTACACACGTCTGCAACATGTTATCAAGGACCTTGACACAATCATTCGGACGAATCCTTTAGTACTTAAGCATGATAAAATTTCAAATCAATACTCGCTACAATTAGAAGTGAACCTGAACAAACCAACACACACCCATAATACTCAAATAATCATAGTTCTAAACAACATCTCCATCTCACAACCCAATTTCCCATGATAGCTCTTCTATAAATTCTCATAAGTAAGGTGGTACATGTAGAACCACTAAATAATTTCACACTCCAAGACAACACCAAATATGTCATTTGAAATAACCAAATCTTCCCAATATTCCTACTCCATCAAGGGAACATCGTAGGATTGGTACCCATGATCCACCACTAGGGATCCACCCACAAAAGTGAAAACACGCGTGAGCATAGCTAGCGACTCATACTCACAGCCATGTACATAATTAAATAAATGATTCCATAAGAATTTTACGGAATAACACTAAAGGTTTTCCACTGAAGAGTCGATACCAGTCAATTCCATTGAGTTGACTCCACATACTCTTCACATCATTCCACTGAAGTCCACACTCTGAATACTAACAACCA
Source organism: Solanum piurae (assembly GCA_029582685.1). Lineage (NCBI taxonomy): Eukaryota > Viridiplantae > Streptophyta > Magnoliopsida > Solanales > Solanaceae > Solanum > Solanum piurae. The sequence continues at coordinate 6,097 of JAJOOO010019319.1, read as the reverse complement.
TCATGAACACTCCAACCATTTACCTTATTATAAACCAACACTTTTTAAATGAAAACCTTTCTTAAATACTTTAACAATCAAAAGTAATAAAATTTACGACTCAACCCAGGGGTAATGTCACACCCCGAGCCTACACCCTGGGCGGAACTGGCACTCGAAAACCATTGTTGGCCCCAAGTGAACCATTGGCCTGACTTACTTACTTAGCGGAAGACTTAACTTAACAAAGATAAATCTATGTACTAAACTGGAATGTTATAAAGGAACATTCAACTGGCCATTAAGGCAAACTCAAGTCTCAACATAAGATAATGACAATGAAAAGACTAAAGAACTAACATCTGATTGTCTATGAAGCCTTTAAAACAACTGAGATGGATGTCAACTCTGTGTGTATTCAAAGATACATATAACTCTAAAATGTATGTAAAAATACAATAAACTATGTATATAAGAATACAATTACTTCTATGAGAGTTTCTCTAACCAACAATCATCACTTAAAAGCTATTGTGATGATACAATATTTTACCTCACGCTGCCAGGGCCGTTCTATACCTTGTAGAGGATATAGAACTTGAACTACTAAGTGGATCCACTAGTCTATGCTAAAAAAGCACTAAAGTAATCATCTAAAAAGTATGACCATATTCTACCCATGATGGCTACATGGTTTATGGGGGTTGTGAGTTGTCCGAACTCTCCCCCATATCGGTGCTCAGTACTATTCCCAAAATATAATACTAGCTCTTATGTTTAAAAGCATACTTCTTTCTGTGGTTTGAAATAATTGCTCAAAACTTAGCTCAAAGGCTATCTTGGAAATCAAAGTTTCCCTTCTTACTTAATTGTGAAAGCATTTACTCTTTTATGAAAACTAGCTCAAAGGCTCTTTGGAAATCTCAGTTTCCATTCTTATTTAAATATGAAAACATTTTAAACTCTTTGGGAATACATAGTCTCCATATACTTCTTTGAAGAAATGAACTTCAATCTTTACTCTTTACTCAACTTGAACTTTAAGTCATAAAACAAAGTTAAAAGCATTTGCAAAAGACTTCTTGAAAGGACTCTACGAACTTCCTAGACTTGGCTCTGAACTTTCCTTGAATTTGAATTTATGAATTCAAGGATATGATTCATGTTTCTGGATGATTTCTAGATGTTTAGAAGTCTTTTAGAGTAGTTAGAATCATTAGGAAGTATTAGCGCACTTTAGAAAGACTTAAACGAGCTAAACGATGAAAAACTAGTGGAAAACAACGATCCAGGCACGTCCCAGGCGTGCCTCGCCAGCTCCAACTTATTAGGGCTCCAAAATGGCGCACTGATGGCACGCCGCCCCAGCCTGCCTGGCACTATGGGAGTGCGTCGTGCCAGCCTTCCTTTCAGGCAAAATCCGATGAACTTTTGGTCTCGTATTTTGATCTTAAATCAATTAATTTCAATTACTTTTCTCAAATTCACTTTAGAATCAGATACTCAAGGCATATACACAACATCTAACTCAAACAACTAAAGGAAACAACAATTTAATATCAAGAAACTCCTTAATCTCAACTCATATTCAAGAACGAAATCAATTCAAGAACAACTATCAAGAACATCAAATTCTCAATCTTTTTAGGAAGAAAATACGCTGAAGTAAACATGTTTAGCGCATGGGTGAACTAACCCAACGCTATGTGATCTCACATACCTCGTAGGGATCACCCCTTGACGAAATCCACAAGTGATTCCTTATGAAGATGACGAATCTTGAACTTTCTTCTCCTTTCTCCTCTTTTCTCTTTTCTCTTTTCTCCAAGCCCTGGCGTAAACTTCAACTTTTCTAAACTAGCTAAAATCTGATTTGACCCCAATTAATTACCCTAAAACGAAATAAAATAATTGGGTAAGGAAAAGACATAATGCCCTTCCAAAATCCGGATTAGACTTTCCTTATTTAAACCGCCCAACTTCAAATGGGCATAACTCACTCATACGAACTCGGAATCGCGCAAACTCAGCGGCGTTGGAAAGATTATTCCAAGATATTTCCTACGATATCTGGAAACACACTTAACTCATCCTGAGCTAGAAGTTATAGTCATTTGAAGTTGACCAACAATCCAACTTAACATACTTAACAAATTTTCCAGATTTTTATATTCTTTCCAAAAGTGACTACTTCCATTTTTTAACTTTTTTCTAGTTCTTTCTAGTTACGGGGTGTTACAATATCTCCCCCTTGGGAATATTCGTCCTCGAATGAGCTTACTCTTAGTAGGCTAAGGGTGTAACATCTAACATTCAATTCAAACACCCAACAAGCAATGCAAACACAACATGCAATCTCATAAATGAAAGAGTACTAAGAAGAGAATTAGTACCTTGGTCTGAAACTTTTCCGGTTTCAAAGAGATGTGGATATATCTTCTTCATATCTTCCTCAGCCTCCCAAGTAGCTTCCTTAACAAATTGGTTCCTCCAAAGGACTTTGACTGATACTACTTCCTTAGTCCTCAACTTGCGAACTTGACGATCTAGAATCTGAATCGGAATCTCCTCATAAGATAAGCTATCCTTGATGCTAATATCTTCAGTTGGTATGATCAATGAAGGATCACTCATGCACTTCTTCAACATGGAGATGTGAAAGACCGGATGAACCGCGGCTAACTCTAGAGGTAGCTCCAACTCATAAGCTACAATACCTACCATTTTTTATATTCTATAAGGGCCAATATACCGGGGACTAAGCTTCCCCTTCTTACCAAATCTCATAACACATTTCATGGGTGAAACTTTCAAGTATACCCAATCATTTACTTCAAACTCTAACTTCCTTCGCCTAACATCGGTGTAGGATTTCTGACGACTCTGCGCCATTTTTAACCTCTCTTGAATCACTTTCACCTTCTCCATAGCTTGACGAACTAGATCTGGTCCTATCAACCCTGCTTCAACAACTTCAAACCATCCAATAGGAGATCTGCATCTTCTCCCATAAAGAGCTTCATAAGGAGCCATTTGGATACTAGAATGGTAACTATTGTTGTAAGAAAACTCGATAAGAGGTAGGTGATCATCCCAATTACCTTTGAAATAAATCACACAGGCCCTCAACATATCCTCTAAGGTCTGAATAGTGCGCTCTTCTTGCCCATCTGTCTAAGGATAAAAGGCAATACTTAAGTTCACCTTTAAACCCAATCCTTTTTGGAATGACTTCCAAAACTGTGCAGTAAATTACGCACCTCTATCTGAAATAATGGAGACTGGAACTCCATGAAGTCTAACCACTTCTTGAAGATACAACTTGGCATAGTCCTCTGTTGTATGGGTGGTCTTTACCAGTAAAAAGTGGGCTGATTTTGTCATTATATCGATAATCACCCAAATAGAATCATGCTACCTGCGAGACCTTGGTAAACCTGTGATGAAATCCATATTAATCATCTCTCACTTCCATACTAGAAGTTCTATATTCTGAGCCATACCGCCTGGCCTTTGGTGCTCTACTTTAACTTGTTGGCAATTCGGACACTTAGCAACAAACTCTGCAATGCCCTTTTTCATACTACTCCACCAATAAATTTCTCTCAAATCGCGATATATCTTTGTAGAACCCGGATGAATAGAATATCTGGAGCTATGAGCCTCCTCCATGATCTTCTCTTGTAGTTCATCCACTCTTGGTATACACAATCTACCTTGATATCTCAATACACCATCTCCCCCTTGTTCAAAAGCCATTACTTTTTGCTTATGAACATTTGCCTTCAACTCAAGGAAAATTGGGTCTTGTTCTTGCTTCTCTTTTACTTCTGACACTAATGATGATTCAACCCTATTCATCACCACCATTCCTCTTTCTGTGGAATTCATTAGTCGAACTCCCAAGAGTGAAAGTCTATGGCTATTTTTTGCTAACCCTCTCTTTTCTTCCTCAACATGGGCGGTACTACCCATAGACAACCTGCTTAAAGCATCAGCAACAACATTAGCCTTACTTGGGTGATAAAGAATACTCATGTCATAATCCTTGAGTAATTCTAACCATCTCATTTGTTTGAGATTAAGCTCTTTTTGAGTAAACATATACTGAAGGCTCTTATGATCAGTGAATACATCGACATGAACACCATACAAATAAGGACGCCATATTTTTAAAGCAAACACTACAACATCTAATTCTAGATCATGGGTTGGGTAGTTCTTCTCATGAACTTTCAACCGTCTAGAGGCATAAACTATAACCTTCCCATTCTGCATTAACACACAACCCAAACCACTCTAGACACATCACAATAGACAACAAAGCCTTGCGTACCTTCTGGTAATGTCAAAACTGGGGCAGTAGTCAACCTCTTTTACAATTCCTGAAAGTTTTTCTCACAAGCTTCAGACCATTGAAACTTCATTGTCTTTTGAGTTAACTTGGTCAAAGGGGATGAAATAGATAATAGCCAGCCAAACCCAAGAAACTCCTAATATCAGTTAGAGATGTGGGTTTAGGCCAATTCTGCACTGCCTCAATTTTCTGAGTATCAACTTTAATTCCCTCTCCAGACACAATGTGGCCTAAGAATGCCACAGACTCAAGCCAAAACTCACACTTAGAGAACTTGGCATACAACTCTCTATCCTTTAGAGTTTGGAGAACTATTCTGAGATGAGTAGCATAATCTTCTTCATTCCTCGAATAGATTAGTATTTCATCAATGAAGACGATAACAAACATATCTAAATAAGGTTTGAATACTTTATTCATAAGGTCTATGAATGTTGTAGGTGCATTGGTCAAACCAAAGGACATAACTAAGAACTCATAATAACCATAACGGGTCCTGAATGTTGTCTTTGGAATGTCACATTCCCTTACTTTCAACTGATGATAGCCTGATCTGAGATCTATCTTAGAGAAACAAGTGACACCATGAAGCTGATCGTAAAGATTATTAATTCTCGAAAGAGGATATTTGTTCTTGATGGTAACCTTGTTCAACTGGCAGTAATCTATACACATCATAATGGAACCATTTTACTTTCTCACAAATAAGATCGGAGAGCCCTAAGGTGAGACACTTGGTCGAATAAAGCCCTTATCAAGGAGATCTTTCAACTGTTCTTTAAGCTCTTTCAACTCTGCTGGTGCCATTCTTTATGGTGGATAGATATAGGACGAGTATCTAGAAAAAGGTCTATACCGAAGTCTCTCTCTCAAGAGGGACTCCGGGAAAATCATCTGGAAAGACTTTTGGAAACTCTTTTACTACTGAAACTGACTGAATAAGAGGTATCTCAACACTAGAGTTATTAACTCGGACCAAGTGATAGACACACCCCTTAGAAACTAACTTCCTGATGCCAACTTTGTCACGACCCAGACTAAGACTGGGCGCTGGACCGGAACGGAACCACCGCACCAGACCGGGATGTGTTGACCGGCTTGTTGACCGGTACCAGAATGAACCAGACCAGAATTATCGGGACGGACACTCGGTTCCGTCCCGTCCCACTATATACCGAGATGGAACCGGAATGGACCGGAATGGAACGGGATGGGATAAACGGGACGACACATCTAGATATTTCAAAAAATGATTAAAAAAAAATCAGTTATTTTAATTTTTTGAAATACGAAAATATGAATGTTTTTTGTAATTTTTACTTATTAAGTTTGCAAGTTAAGTTTAATAAAGTTTTTTTAAAAAAAAAATGTTTTTGAGCTTAAGTTTTCAAGATTTGAATCTTTTGAAGTTTATAAGTTATTACTTATTAATATGTTATAACTTATAAGTTATAGTTATAACTTGTAAGTTAAATAACTTAAGTTTGTAATTTTAAAAAATTAAATAAAAATAAGGATAAAACAATGACACAAAGTCACAAATTAAAAAATATCAATCCAATTTATTTAAATTTGTATTACAAATTACAATTTACAACTATTAGTAGAGTGCATAGTTTACGCAACCACCTTCTAGGAACGGTTCTGTTTCAACTATGCCTCGAATGTAATACTAATAGTTGTATAGTCCCGTAAATCCTTTCTCTAACTCAGCTATAGATTGACCGTAATCAACTACTGGTCTTGGTAAAGCTCGTTGAC
>JAJOOO010019318.1:0-12299 GCA_029582685.1 Solanum piurae | reverse complement strand
TCATTTAAAGATGATAGAAATGATGTAGATGGTGAAAGATTACTATACCAATCAGTTTAGAAGAGTTGCTCTTTCAAACAGTGTGTGGTTTTTTTTATCCCTGAAAAAATTTAAATTTTAGTATCTAAACTATAAAAGGAAAGCAAATAGTTATTTACTTCATTTCCATTTTGTTCTTGTTTTGACTTGACTGTACATTTATGTGCTCATTTCTGAACCCAACAAATCAGAAATAAAAAGAAACATAAAACATAAAAAAGAACTAAAGAATAAGTTTCAGATCAAAATTTAATGATCAGGAATAATATTTTTAAATCAAAATTTCAGACTAAGAATAATTCCAAAAGATTTGTGATATCCAGAATTTATATCTTGAAAATTAGTTTGCTTATGTCATCCCTCAGAACTTCAGCTTCAGACACCTAGTTGTATCTTATCTCAAACCCCCCCCCCCCTTAAAATTTTAAAAAGATCTGTTCCAACAACCCCTTGCATCCATATAAGTTGTAACCTTTTCCATTCTGCATAGGTTTTAACGGCACCATCCCATTTGCATTCCTATCTGCTGCGGCGTTTAGTTTGCTGATGCATTGACCTGAATCTATGCTTGTCATCTAAATGCAGGGGAAGCAAAGATGGTGATGTTTGTGTTATTGATGTGACAAAGATGGAGATCTCCTCTTTGCACAAGAGGTTGCACTTGGGTACTAATATTACTTCTTTGGAGTTTTGTCCTAGAGAAAGGTATGTGCAATTCTAGATATATAATTTTCTATGAAGTATTGACTCTCTATCATTCGTCTTCTATTCTGAAGCCTATGCCTTCTCTTTTAGAAGCCATGTTTTTCACGGAATTCTAAACAATGTTAGCCTTGTCTTTTTTCTCCACAAGATATGTATGGAGAGATATAAGAGGAATTTGTAGTAGACGTAACTCGTGATTGAAGGGTCAAAAGGAAAGCTTTTCTGATGGTCTTGTACGTAGTACATACGACTTTAGTGATGCCAAGAACCTTTCATGAATATCTTTAGTGTATGAACTACTTCTGCATGCACCAGTCACATCAACTGATTATTGAAGAAGACAAAAAATAACTTTGACGGCATGATCTTTAGCTGCAAAAGATTCTAATGAATATGATATCACAGAGATATCACAGTTGAAATTGAAATTCTCAAAAGGCGTAATTCATAAGAAATGCAATCAGTGAGCAAATCATGTCATCAGGTATCACAAAGACCTAGCACCTAAGATGTAGAACAATAACAACTTGGCGGCGTGATCTTTAGCTGCAAAATGTACACCATGAATGAGTGTATACTAAATTAGCTATTTAGTTAGTTATTTCGTTGCTAAGGAATATACATGAACCAAATAAATCACATATGAAGAAAACATGACATAAAACCTGTGTAGGATATTCAGTTCTTCCAGAACCGTCTAACGTCCAACCATATGGATTGATATTCATTTTTCCCGAGCTTGTAGCTTTATAGATACCATGAAGCTTCCGATTGATGTAGTTGAACAAAAACAACGATAGACTTGGATCTATGTTCTTCACATATGAAAAATGTGGAGCAGATAAACCTACGCAAAAAAAGGAAAGTAGAACAAAATTCAACTCACATATAATAGACAAAAGGACATCTAAAACTATTTAGTAAATTATATATGTATATGCCTTAGCAACGAAATAACTAACCAAATAGCTGATTTAGTATACACTCATTCATAGTGTACATTTTCCAGCCAAAGATTACGCCGCCAAGTTGTTATTGTTCTACATCTTAGGTGCTAGGTCTCTGTGATACCTGATGACATGATTTGCTCACTGATTGCATTTCTTATAAATTACGCCTTTTGAGAATTTCAATTGTGATTGATATTGGATTTAACATGTTAACTGGTTCATTATCATATTCATTAGAATGTTTGAAAAATGTGGATCAATTGAATTTTGTTGAAAATTTGTTATATGGACAAGTCCCGGAAGTGATGTGTTCACTAAGAAATAGTGAATTTTACTTCTGTCTTATAATTGTTTTACAAAAGTAGGGCCATTATGAAGGGAATTGATGAAAAATGAAGTTCTTAATGTTGAAAAAATTGCGTTATTGGTCTTCCTTAATAAGAGATCTATACTGAAGTGTGTAATATTTAGGATGCAAATTAGAAATAAAGGGCTAGAAGTTTATTGGTATAAGACATGAGAGGGGAGAGAATTGAGTAGTGAATGAAATGAAGAATGAGTTAGTGTCTATTTATTTGTGTCATAGACTTGGTTCTAGAAAAATCTTATAAGTTATAGTTTCTAGAATAATCATGTAGCTTATGGAGGAAATTTAGCCACTTGAAAAAATATTTTGACAAATTTAAAAATAGAATTTATAGAATTTTAAAATGAAATATATATGAAGTGACCATATTATCCTTGATCGTCCTCAATCTCATATCATATATCATATTATATATTATATAATATATTTATATAAAAGAGAATCTTAGGCCCGCCTACGTGGCGCCACCACAAATCAAGATCCCCTTTTAATTTATAGTATTTCCAAAACTAGCCTTCCTCTTTCATGAAAAGTTGTTACTTTTAAGAAAAGTTGCAAATTTTATGAAAAGTTGCGACTTCTATGAAAAGTTGAGACTTTTATGAAAAGTTGTGACTTTTATGAAAAGTTGTGACTTTTATGAAAGGTTGTGATATTTCCGAAGAGTTGTAACTTTTTCAAAGAGTTGTGACTTTTTCGATAAGTCACAATAAACATTTGTGCACACTACCCTTTGTTGTTTATAAATAGAGGAATTTTCTTTCATTTTAAAAGAACGAAAATTCTAAACTTCTTCTTCTTCTTCTAGACAATTAAATATTTGTGTACATTGCTCCTGTTGAGTGACTCACTGACACCATTGTTTTTGTGTCAATACATTGGTGAATAAAATTGTTCTATCCTGAGAAAATCTATTCCTTTAAACCTCGGGTACTAGAGGGGAATAATTCTCTTAAGGGGACAATGTGCATTCAGTGGGCTCGATTTTTTCCATTCTGTTTCATTCTATTGATACAGATCATGGTATGCTTTTTACAGTCATTAATTTATGCTTATATTATTAATTATTGTTTTCAAGTACATGTTTTAAACTTTATTGTTTATGTTTCTGTAAAGTTATTGTTATAAGTATTTGGTAGTGCAGATTAAATAACAAACGTTAATTGAGTATTTAGGCAAGTTTTCTTTGTTGGGATTGTTGAAGGTACAATAAAAAAATCTCTTACAAATCTCTAATTTCTTCATCAACAACGTCATTCTTTCACATACAAGCATGAGATTTTTTGTTCTTTAAAAAAATCATCTGAGAGTTAATAACTTAGCATGCCCATATTTTTTTACTTTTATATTGTGTGTTATCTATTTTTACTGAATTTTATAAGTGGGTATTATGAGTACTTTAAGGATTGAAAGTTAATTGAAGTGTTAGTCAATTTTTCTGAGGTATGTTATTTCAAAACATAGGAATTTTCTGGTTAGAATGATTTGTTATCATCATTGGATATCTCATAGTTTACTCCATTTAATGTATGTTTTTTCTTGTTGTTTTGTTGTCTCCTTAAATTTTTATTGACTATTTTTCGTTTGGTATGCATATGATCTCACTTGGACAAAACTTTCGTCCTTTTAATGTTTTTCTTTTTTGCCTTTTCATTCGACTCTTCTAAATATTTTTGGTGTGAGTTATGACTATTTTTGGCAAGCTTAATTTGAAGAATATGAAACAAAACCTACTATAAATAAAAGTAATATCATAAGCTACAAAATATATGTCTATTAACATAGATTTTTTGGCCTTCATGTCTCATGTCGTTGCTGAGCATTTGAGTTATCTAGGTTAGGCCCATCTTTAATTTTTTCGAGAATATTTCGTTAACATGAGTCTAGAATCCACCATTTTGATCTACTTGTACTTTCATAATCCAACAATTACACTTACATATTTTTGAAAAAGTTGTAAAGTTGCATTGATGAAGAATTTAGAAGGGCCTTCAGAGCAGCATTTTAATGAAAAATAAATTTCTAATAGGGTCAACAATATTATTTTGCTGTTGTTTCAAATTAATTTTTCTCCTTCTTTAAATTTTGTTAGAATAACAAAGTAACAATAACGAAAAGTGCTGAACGTTTGACCTCAGACAAGTAGATTGTCTCTAAAAAAATTATTTATGTTGCTGTAATGTACAATTTTTAACAGTCTTAACTTATTTATAACTAATATTGATTCTCGAAAACTATCACATATTTTTTTAACAAGGAGTTATTTTAACCATAAAATTATCAGATTTTATATTTTTCATATACAAAAAAAATAGAAAAAGTGATGCTTCATCGCTACATAAAAATATCACTCAATTTTAACAAGACAATTATATCATCAAACATATATTATGATAGATTATATAAAAGATAAAAATGATTAGATATCAAGATATTTTTAATCATTAATTATATATTTACAATTCTTGAGATATGTGATACTATCAAATCATTTATTTTTTGTTGAAATGTTCTTAAAACCTACTAATTAAAATTTACTTTTTTTTTCTTTCTTATAATAGTCGATGATTGGAAAGGTTGTTCAAAAGCTTAGAAATATTATTTATGCCCGCGCGAAGCGCGAGTAAATTACCTAGTTTCTATATAATAGAAAAATACCAAATTTTGGCCCGACAACTTTAAATTTAAATCAAACTTACATTAGTTCACTATTCAGATTAATATGTTTGAAATCAAATAAAAGTAAAAATTTGATTATATATTTTAATGAAGAACAACTCTTTTATAATCTAGTACATTTTTAGTTTACTTTAAATGCAAATATACCATCCTATTCATTTTACTTGTAAAGTTATTTTTTAACATCTTTTAAAACATATTTTTTTAATATTGAAACTAATTTTATTTATTCTTTAATTTCAATCTAATATATATTATTAATTTATCACACTTATTTCTTTTCAGGTATATTAATTAGAGCCAAAATAAAAGTGAAAGTAATTAATTATATTTTTAAATAATGAATTATTATATTAAAGTAGGCATTTTTATTAAGTATAATGAATAGAAAAAATATTAAAAATTAAATTAAAGTAATAGTAAAATAGAGTAATGAGTGGATATCACAATAACTTATAAAAAAGTGAAGTAATAACAAAATGAGTTAATAGTAACAATAATAACTAAAGATATTTCTAGAACTATTTAGTTTTCTTGTCATCATTCTTGGTAGATTTTTGTTTGCGTGAAGTTACATTTTTACCCTTGATCATCATTCACTTCATATATAGAAAGATGTTTCTTGAATTATTTATTTTTCTTACTATCTTTCTTAATAGATTTTTGTTATAATGAAATTACATTTTTATTCTTGGTTGTCTTAAATGCAAATATATCATCCTATTCATATTTATTTGTAAAATTACTTTTTAACTCTTTTTCTTTAATTTCAATCTAATATATATTATTATTTTTTATCACACTTGTTTCTTTTCAAGTATATTAATTAGAGCCAAAATAAAGGTGAAAACAATTAATTCATAATGAATTTTTATATTAAAGTAGACATTTCTATGAGCATAATTAATACAAAAAAATATTAAGAATTAAATTAAAGTAATAGTAAAACAGAGTAATGAATATATATTACAATAATGCACAAAAGAAAAGAAAGTGAAGTAATAACAAAATAAGTTAATGGTAATAACCATAACAAAAGATGTTTCTAGAATTATTTAATTTTCTTGATATCATTTTGGGTAGATTTTTGTTAGTGTGAAATTACATTTTTACCCTTGATCATAATTCACTTCATACATAGAAATATGTTTCTAGATTTATTTACTATCTTTCTTAATAGATTTTTGTTAGAATGAAATTACATTTTTACCCTTGGTCGTCCTACCACTTCACTCTTCTATTTATATATATATATATATATATATACTAGATGAGTATTGCCCGTGCTAATTATGATGTCATTTCTTTGTGTCTAATCTTGCGTTCACATATGTGTAGACTCTATACAACCATAAATTTTTAAGAATAATTATAAGCTCACAAGCACGGATGCACAATTTATTCATGGTAGAAGATGACAAACATAAAATGATAGTATATCACACTTGTCTATTACTGAAATAGTTACTTCTCTAATACTTCCTTTAATACTCTTGCAAAATCAAACCCAAACGTATGTCTCATTGGCTCATTAGTTCCTATCCACCATCCTATGATAATGATCAACAAAATGTATTTCTACCACTGTTCGTACTTTGCACCATGGACACATAAATCAGATAGCGGTATTGCAAATATTGTCCATTGCCAGAAATATTTCGTTGCTTTGTATTTTTCAAATAGTTGCTTGCCCTATTCCAAAAAGAGAATAAGCGACTAAACATTTTGAAACAGAAAGCATTAAACCGATAGAAATTCAAAGGAACATTTTTAAAATACTATGCTAGAAAGAGAGCATTTGTGTGTGAAAGAGAGAGACAGAAAGCGAGACAACTTATTAACTCAAATCAAGGAGCAGTGAAAAAAATCTACTTATGAGTACTATACGATTGTTGCTATAATTTTCTGTTCTTGATTATTGTTTTCTCGACGCGAATTTTATTGTCTACAAATTTTGGCACGCCCAGTGGGACAATCTCTACCTCTCATCTCAACTTTTCAAACATCAAACAACATCGAGATGACTTCCATGAAGAACAACTCTCGATCAACTGCCTCTAAGGCCACTGGCTCCAAGTTCTTTACTGAATTTGAAGGCATTCTTGATGTTACCTTTGGAAGTTTCGGAGCTGTTACAAGAAACAAAGTTGCTACGCTAGGACAACAAACACTGCAAGTGTCGTCCGCATCAACTCATGTTTTTGGGTCTTCAACTCCAAAATGAGCAAGTTCCTCTACAAATACTTTAGAAGGAGGAAGCAATATTGCTGAAAAGATCAAGAAGACATTGACTCTACTTGAGCAATCTGGTTCCAAGAATTCTACCACAAGGGAGAACTATGATTCAACTAATGAATCATCTCCACATGCATTGTGTAACGTGAGTCCGCTGAAGATTAACTTACGCGACAATCCATGCTACTCTCCTACATCTCCAATGATCATGCAAACAATGGTGGCTGCTGCTTCTTCCTCTGAGGAACAACTCGCAAATCTGATGAAGTTGGTTGAAGGATTGACAAAGCATGTACAACACCAAGAGTCTAGATTCGATATGTTGATGGATCGAATGGAAGGACTTTTAGATGGAGAAGCGAGTCATGCGCCCGGAAAATGTGTTGAAGTTCAAGAGATTGGAGATCCTGCGAAGAAAGCACCACTTGTTAATGAGATGCCAGTTTCTTCTAAAGGAATGATCCCACATGATCCCACTCGATCGCTTGAAGGAGTTCATTGAAGGCACTATCAAAGATAAGTATGAAGTCTCCACAAAGTCTTCTCATATGTATGCCAAGCCATACACTGCAAGAATTGATAACTTAAAAATGCCTGCTGGTTATCAACCTCCGAAATTTCAACAATTTGAGGGTAGAGGAAATCTGAAGCAACATGTTGCACACTTTGTGGAGACATGTAATAATGCTGGAACATATGGAGACTATCTTATCAAGCAGTTTGTTCGGTCTCTAAAAGGAAATGCCTTTGATTGGTACACAGATCTTGAGCCCAATTATATTGATAGTTGGGAGCAACTAGATGTAGTGCCGTAATTTTACTATCTTTAGAAAAATCACCTTTTGAAATGTTCTAAGTATAAAACAAGTAGCGAAAAATACTTAGGAAAGAGTCACCACTTAATTTTTTAAAGAAATCAAGAAAACTTATAATTTTCAAAGATTTAAACAGAAAAAATCATTCGAAAATACCAAAAGAGGGTTCGGGATTCAATTTACACTTCGAGAAGGGTTTAAGCATTCGAAGTGCCCGCTAACATGCGGTTGACCTGCGACTTGACTATAAATATATTTGACTATTTTTAGGAAAATAATGATTTAACATAAAAAATAATAACTTACAATATTTGATTAACATTAAGAAAATAATTAAGTAAATGACGCATTTTTATTTTTTATTTTTTTTAGAGAAAAGGGACCCAAAAATGAAACATTTGAATTAAATACAAGTGGATTAGAATATTAATAAAACTAGATTAATTAGAATTTATTTAATTCATTTTAAAGTAATAATTTAAACCAATTTAACAAATTAAAGCATGAACATCATTTTAAATTGATTGAAGAATAAAAGTTTTGGGCTAACCTTCTTGAGAAAATGACTAAATAAGTATTTTATAATAATAATTAACATTATTAGACTAACTTTGAGAAAATAGTTAAACAAATAGCAATTTTTATTTTTTAAGAAAATGTGACCTTAATTGAAACATTTGAATTAGAGAAAAGTAATTAGAATTTTAACGAAATTAAATTAATTGGTTTCTATTTGAGTCATTTTTTTGATTTATGAAAAAAAAAAACTATTTTAAACTAAATAAAAAAAAAAGTTTTGACTAAAGATTATAAATGATAATGCAAGAGTTGATAAAATGATATTTGTTAGAAATAAAACAACACAGCGAAATAGTTTGTCTTTTGGGGAATTCGATTAAGTTAATTAACAATTCTAAAGTTAGAGTTAATAAACAAACAATAAATAATCACAATTAAATAGTTGTAGAGTAAAGAAGAAATTGAATTTGGGCCCTTTTTGGGCCAAATTCGCTGCTACTATTGGGCTAAACCCAATTCCCGTTTTTTGTACATAGCTGGTGTATATCAGTGTATATCAGCGTGTATATCAGCCCTTTTCATGTATTTCTTGCTTCCAAACATGTGTATTTCACCTCAACCATGTATTCCTGCTTTTCGGACCTGTATATCAGCATATACTGCTGAATACAACATGTATACAACCCATTTTGACTTTCCGGGACCTATAATTTAGCTTCCCGTACACTTGAACATGATGAGGCTGACTCAAAGGAGACATTGAGCATGGCTCGGCGGGGATGTAAGGGAGAGAGTCGAAATGGATTTATCCGGATGGGATTCATGCATAAAGAGAATGGAGAAAAGCAATTAGATTCACACTCATACTCGTATATAGCAAACAAGAGGGACAACTAAATATCCAAATATGAGAAGATTATAACAACCTTTGGGGATAAAAACAAACGATATCTTTTGCACATGCTACTTAGATTTATATATTGATAGTGTAGCTAACCTATGAAAACAAAGAAAACACAAATACAAATATGCATGACACAGAGATAAGTTGCAAACTAAAAAATAGATATACTAAAGATATTGCTAAGCTAAACATGAAAAAAGAAAATATATGATGTATCCATGTTGAGCTAGCAAAATAGTGAAGTCACTTTAGACTTCATCATTCACAAGTAAGGCGTTATGCAAGAGGAAATTAAATCTATTTAATTTAAAAAGCAAATGAATCAAACTAATACCCATATTCAAATATTAATACCGAATAAAAGAACACCATGTAAAGCATGCATTTAAATGGAAAACACACTATTGTTAAGAAGCTATCCCCATACATCTTATAGGACACATGTAGATGCAAAACTACAAACTACTCTTTTCACTAAAATAAATACCATAACTAGAGATTTTAACAAATCAACAATTATTCTGCACTAAATCATGATCATCTAAAAGCATCAAAAGAAATAAAACAATAAAGAACATTAGCATTCCAATGAGATGTGCAGCCCACTCATGTTATATCCAAGTTCGAGCTAACCCCTCCAACCTCTGGAAATTAATAAGTAACCAAATAATTACTAAATAAACACCATTCCTTAATTGAAGTTAAAACTGAGGACAGGAAGGTAGACATGATCAAGTAGGAAACTAGGAATATTGTTTAAACAAACATGGTCCCTTTGTCATGCAAATAAGGAGATTTTGAGTCCAAAAGACTCTTATGGCGATTTACGACAAAGAAATAAATAAATACAAATTAGTATATGATAAGAAAATAATTGACAATTAATAAGGCATACACGTAGTATTGACTCATATAATTAGTAGACATAAACTATATACACGTTATCAACCATGAACTAATAAGGAAGTGGGCATATAACAACAATTTCATGAGTAAAAAAAAACAATAATCCAAAGTAGACAATCAACATGACGACATTTGAATATGACTAAAAAAAGTGAAGAACCTAATGCCCAATAGGGGGACATGAGCTATCATGAGAAATGCACAAGTTGAATGTAAACAAAAATTTAATAACGGGGAAGACTATTATATATATACTTGGGTTTTATATTAAACAAAGAGAAACAAATGCATACCCATATTAGGACAAGTACGAGAAGAAACCAATATCAACTTTACATTATTATTTATTATATATAAATGTCAACAACAATATAAAAGCAAGACAAATCAACTTAAATTGATATTTGATGATACCGAAAGAAAAATAATGCACAATCAGTATACAAGAAAAAAGACATAAAATATCAATTATTAAATAGGACATGTAAAGTTCCATCTTCACAACATGATACTAAAAATTATTTTAAAAGATACAAAATTATTGCCACATCAGAGATTTCACTACACCTTTAAAAAATAATAATTTAGACGCTAGACTCCAATGTTGACATTTACAATAAGGCTCCTCCAATATGTTGTGACGAGGATGCTTACGACAATTGGGATATGGGTGAATAATGCAAAGGATAATTAGCTCTACAAGGTTGACATGTGCTATTCATTGATAGCCATTTTACTAGACAGTGAATACGAAACTCGTGCAAACAATTAGTTGTTATCACCTCATTCTCACTTTTCAAATCCTCATAGCAAACAAGGCAAGTTCGAATACAAAACAGATAGGTGACATAACTAAAATCGGTAATAATAGTCTTCGAATCGACTATCAGTGGTTCCAAACAAATTAAAAAAAAAGAAACTCTTAACAATAGCGACACTTAAACGCCTTACACAGAAAGAGTATCGAGCAATCGAATATAACAGAGAACTACATCTTTATCTCATACGAAAACTGAAATCGAAGAGAGTGTTACCTTTTCGGAGGCAGCGAGACTGAGACGACTACAAGTTCAAAGCGACTTCACCACTACTTCAAAACTCGAGCAATAAAATCAGAATATCCAAACCAATTTTAGACGAAGATCCTTTTGGAACCTAGAACTAAAATCATTCAAAATTTCTCAAGCGTAAGGTTAATTGTTCAAGAATTTTTTTTTTCTTCCCCAAACAGTGAATAAGAAGGGGTATTATATAGATGGGGGGAATTAGGGCTCAGATTCTCAAGGGGGTGGGGGTGGGGAAAGGATAGAATAGGAATTCTCCCACTCAATCCTCAATTCAAAAAAATTCAAGAACCAAAGAGCTGCTCGTTTGTACAAGAAATAAACCCAAATCCCACGAAATCCGGATGACAAGATCAAGGTAGGCGACTGTTGCAGAGAAAGGTGTGGGAGCTGATGTTTGTTGACGTGTGAGGGAGAAGAAAGCAGGTCCTGCTGCTGTTTGGTTCATGTGGAGAAGAAGGGAAAACACAGGGGTGGGGTCATTCGGCTATTGCTTGCTGTATTTGAGACTGCTGTATGTATATTGCTGTTATGCTGAAATTAAAAGGGAAAAGGGGATGGGGCCGGGTCAGGGGGAATTGGGCCTGAGGACTGCTGGGTCGATTTGGTATTGTAAGAAAATGGGCCGGTGGGAACAAAATGGAATTGGATTGGTTTTAGAGGAAAATGAGTGGCCTGTTGGAAATTAAATAAAAGGGGCCCAAAATCTTGGTGGCTTTAAAGTGAGGTATAACTAAGTGAATTAACATCTTAGCCAAATCGAATTTAATTTGCAAGTTCGGCTAAAACTTAAATAGGATGAATTAGTATAATTGATTAATGAGCTTCTTAATTTTAACGAAATAAAATAATTAACTCAATATACTAATGACTCAAAAATATAAATTATTAATTTAGACAAAATTAATTAAAATACTCACTAAAATTAAAATCTTTTTGTGATGATTTTCAAAATGTTTATAAAATATACTAATTATATACGAAATCATATAAAACATAAATGTTAATTTAAAATTACAAAAGGTGACAAAACTATTAAAATAACTTGCAAACTATAATTATTATCATGTATATATATATATATATATATATATATATATATATATATATATATAT
>JAJOOO010019317.1:0-13008 GCA_029582685.1 Solanum piurae | reverse complement strand
AAATCTTTTTGATTATAGTAGCAGCCCAAATTTCTTGTTAGGAATTGAAAGTGGGTATTAGACTTTGAAATTTGTGGCAAGGAAAAATTCATCTTCAAATCCATAAAAAAAGCAACTAGAGAACCCAGATGCAGAACTAGACAATAATGGCAATAAGATATCATAATAAAAAGATTCAACATTCATGTTAATTTATTGAATTCAACAATAACAAAAAAACAAAAAAAACAATAACAACTAGATTTTGTGCAAATAAATGATCGAAAAGATAGAAGAAAGACGGAGGATGATGGGTGTGATGGAGATGGAGATGGATTGGAGAAGATGAGACATTGGGAACAATGGAGAAAAAATAGAATGATTTAGGAAGATGAATAGAATGGTGGAGAAAAAAAATGAAAAACATTAAAATTGATATATTTTGGTGATGATTTTTTTAAAAAAATATTTTATTCTGAAAAATAGGTGCGTGTATTACACTCAGCAACAAAGATTTGGGGGTGACATTTTAAGGGTGTCAATATTTGTGTTTAAAATACTCTAGAGGGGTAATAGGACCCCCGTGAAGTATAAGTGTGTAGTTGAGAATCGGGTAATAGATTGAGGGGGTATTTGACTGTTTTCTCAATAAAGTAATATAGTTTCTGTGGGAGTTTCTCTAACCGACAACCATCACTATGGGCCTAAGTGATGGTACAACATTTTACCTCACGTTGCCAAAGACCGTCCTATACCTTGCCATCATTATAGAACTTGAACTACTAAGTGGATCCACTAGTCTATGCTAAAAAGTACTAAGGAATCATCTAAAAAGTATGATCCTTTTTCTGCCCATGATGGCTACATGGTTTATAGAGACTTGAGTTATTTGAACTCGCATCTCCATATCGGTGCTCAATACTACTCCCAAAATATACTTAGCTCATATGTTTTAAAAACATACTTCTTTCTGTGATTTGAGATTAGTGCTCAAAAGCTATCTTAGAAATCTCAGTTTCCTCTCTTGCTTCATTTAGAAAGTGATTACTCTTTTATGAAAACTAGCTCGAAGGCTCTTTGGAAATCTCAGTTTCCGTTCTTATGTAAATGTGAAAATATTTTAAATCTTTTTGGGAATACATAGTCCCCATATACTTTTGAAGAAATGAACTTCAACTTTACTCTTTACTGAACTCAAAACTTAAGTCTTAAAACAAAGTTAAATTATTTGTAAAAGACTTCTTAAAATATGGTTCATGTTGAATTATGGACATGAACGACTCAATGCAAGGTTTTCAATAACCATATATAGAACTCAAATACTTGGAACTCAAGAACTTCAATGATACTACTCATTTAAAAAATGTTCAACTCAGAGTTCATGCAGAATTATGAGCATGAACTACTTAACTCAATGACTCAAAGATACTTCTCAAAAGGGATTAGGAACTCAACACTTAAAGGCTTAGAACTTGAAGATACCACTTCTCTGAAAGATGCTCAACTTACGAAGTTCATGCGAAATTATGGGCATGAAACAACTCGACTCGTTGATCTACATAACAATATGGAACTCATGTATGCGACTTTTCTCATTCTCTGAATTTCTTCCTCAAAACTTAGTTCAAATCGATAGTTGATCTCAAGGATTCACAATTGAACTCAAGGGCTTTCTTGAACTCTACTCTTAACTCTCTCTTGAATGTGAATTATGAATTCAAGAGTTATGTTTCATGGTATGAAGGTCTTGTAATGATAAAATAGACTCATGAATACATTCTCCTCACTCGTACTCACTTACTCAATTCTTGAAACAAGTTATTAGAAATTGTAGAAGACTCATCGAAAGGACTTTCTTAGAATGTTCGAAAGAATTCTCAAAAACTTGACTCTTAACTCTATCTTGAACTTGAATTATGGAATCAAGGTTGTGATTTGTGATAGGGAAGATCTCATGATGTTTAGGATTGATTTTATATAGCTAAACATGAGAAAAGATAAAAAAATTTAGTGCTTGGAAGCTAGTCCGCGCCACGGAGACGCTTTAAAATAATTGGTCGCGAAATAACTTTTGAAGCAGAGAGGTCCGTGACCTCTCCGCGACGCGAAGACAACTTTATGAAATGGGGAGGCAGGTCTGCGATGCGGAGCCCAGTGCCAGATTTTCCCGACTTTTCTCTTCTTCGTTTTCTAACCCCAAATCGCCTAAATTTGATTCTTTTGCTCAACTTTTCTTTAGATTTAAATAACCACCACATGTACACAAGAATCTAATTCTATCCCCTCTATAAATCGACACATTAACCTCAAGAATTCCCCAATCTCAGCCCAATTCAAGAACGAAAGCAAATTCATAAATACATAACAAGAATATCAAGGCTTCAACTTTTAGAACGAATTTAAAGCTGAAATTAACATGATTGGCGTGTGGGTACAAACCCAGCACTATGGAAGCTTACATACCTGAAAGAACCATCTTCCTGCAGCACTTTAAGGAAAATCTTGAGAGATGAGCCCTAACTTTAGCATTTCTTGAATCCCTTGAGAGTAGAATTTTTGGAGCGGATGAGTGTGTTTTGATTTAAGAAAACTGATTTTCTACACGTTTAGGGCAATTTAGATGACCTCCTAAGGGGTTTTCAGACTAAAATACCCCTAAAGAAATAATAAAATGAGCTGGGAGTCGGAAAGATCTCTCACCAGGCAGTGAGGTCCGTGTTAGCTCCGCGACTGCCAGGTTTGCGCAACGTTAGTAAATTCATCATAACTTTTTACTCAGAACTCGAAATTGAGAAAACTCGGTGGCGTTGGAAAGATAATTCAAAGACCTTTCCTAAGGTATCTGGTAACATACCTAAATCATCCTGATCTAGGAGTTATGATCGTTTGAAGTCGACCTAAAACTCGTACTTAGCTTAACTTGCAAAATTTCAGATTTTACTATTTCCAATTCGATTCTTTTTGGAACTCAAGGTGCTACTTCTAGTGACCTTAATTTCTTGAAAAAATTTCACTCACTACAAATAAGGGTTCGAGTCTTAGTTCAAAAATTTTCTGGGGTGTTACAGTGAATTTATTCCAAGACTTATGATATATGCACTTATCACACTCATTTGTTTTAAAACCATTTCCAATCATGCAGGAATCAAACTTGCCATGCCATTGTTTTGGTGCCTGTTTCAAGCCATATAGAGATTTAGTAAGTTTACACACTTTGCTTTCTTGGCCTGCTTCAACAAAAGACTCGGATTGTTTCATATAAATTTTATCATTTAGATCTCCATTTAAAAAGGCAGTTTTTACATCCAATTGATGAATTTTTAAATAAAAAATTGCAGCCATAGCAATTAAATGTCTTATGGATGTAATTCTTGCTACCGATGAAAAATATCAAAATATTCTAGGCCTTCTAGTTGTTTAAAACCTTTTTGCAACTAGTCTAGCCTTATATTTATCAA
Organism: Solanum piurae; assembly: GCA_029582685.1. Classification (NCBI taxonomy): domain Eukaryota; kingdom Viridiplantae; phylum Streptophyta; class Magnoliopsida; order Solanales; family Solanaceae; genus Solanum; species Solanum piurae. The sequence continues at coordinate 9,571 of JAJOOO010019317.1, read as the reverse complement.
TAGATTCATCCGGTTTCAACTTTTTTCTAAAGACCCATTTGCAACCAATAGTTTTACAACCCGGTGGTAAATCAACTGACTTCCAAGTTTTATTAGAAACTAGTGATTCTATTTCATCATTTAATTTATGGCCTCTTTCCAAAAAATGGAATCATGTGAAGATAATACTTCTTTTAAAATGAGAGGGTCATCTCCAACATTAAACACATAAAAATCAGGACCAAAATCTTTTTCTACTCTAGCTCTTTTACTTCTTCTTAACTCAAAATCATCAACTTCTTTATTTTTCAAAGTTAGAGTAGAAGAATTAGGTAGTGACAAAATATTTTGTTCAATTCTTTGACCCCCACTATTTTTAGAATCAAAAGGAAATTTATTCTCATGAAAAATAGCATCATCCGATTCTATCACAATGTTATCTTCAAGATTAAAAAATCTATAGGTTGTACTATTTGAAGCATAACCAAGAAAAACACAAGTAGTAACTTTCTTACCCAATTTTGTGATCTTGGGATCCATTAGCCTCACAAAGGCTAGACAACCCCAAACTCTTAGATATCCCAAACTTTGCTTGTAACCTTTCCACAATTCAAAAAGTGTCAATTAAGACTTTTTATGAGACACACGATTCAACACATAACAAGCAGTCAAAATAGCTTCACCCAAAAAATTTAAAGGTGCATGTGACTCAATAAGCATGACATTAATTAGTCAATTCAATCAAAATTTTATTTTTCCTTTCCGCTACACCATTAGATGAAGGAGAATAAGGAGGAGTAGTTTCATGAATTATTCCTAATGATCTAACAAACGAATTAAACTCATTTGACTCATATTCACGGCCCCTATCACTTCTAATTCTTTTTATTTTTCTTCCAAACTGATTTTCAACCTCATGAAGATAAGTTTTGAAATTTTCAAAAGCATCACTTTTATTTTTCATCAAGTAAACATATGTAAACTTAGAAAAATCATCAATGAAAGTGATAAAATATCTATTACCTCCACGAGTTAAAATTCTACCAAGTTCACAAATATCAGTATGAACTAATTCTAACAAATTAGTTTTTCTTTCAATTTGAAAATGAGGCCTTTTAGTGATTTTGGCTTTACTACAAGCCTCACACTTTCCAAAATTCTTTTTAATCATTGGAATTAATCCTAAACTACTCATGATTCCAACATAACAATCATTAATATGACACAAACGAGCATGCCAAAAATTAGTAGAAGAAAGCATATAAACAGAAGTAGAAGTGTTAATCACTTCTACATTCAATTTGCCCATCCCATCACAAGCATACCCCTTTCCCACAAAAATATCCTTCTTCACAATTACATATTGATCAGATTCAATAATCTGTTTAAAGTGTGCTTTATTAAGAAGAAAACTAGACATCAAAATTTTTTTCTCATGGAAGGAGTATAGAGTACATCTTTCAAAGTTAATACTCTTCCAGAAGTAAAACACAATTTGACATCTCCCGTTCCAAGCACTTGAGTTTTGTGAGAATCACCAAGCATGATGGTTTTGGGCTCCTCAAAATGAGTATATTTTTTAAACCAGTCTTTGTCATAACAGACATGACGGTTTGCACCAGAATCAACCCACCATCCATCAACACTCTCAACCATGTTTATGTCGATAATCACCGCTACAAAAGGTTCTTTGGTAACGTTTGCCCACAAACAAAGCACCGTCCGTTATCTTGAACTTGTTGATTTTGTGCTTGGTTATTTTCACCATTATATTTCTTGGGAGGTCTACTATTATTTTTCTTAAATTTTTTCTTCTTAGGCTTCAAAGAAGTATTTTTGTGAGTTTTAAGAGTAGCATTATTTGAAGTAATTAAATTTACCTTCGTTGTGATGTTGCTCTCTTCTTTTTGTAAAAGTGCATCTTGGCCCCTTGCCTCTTCACCATCGTACTTTTCCACTTTCCCATGATGAGAAATAAATTCTTCATCATCCATGGAGGTGTCATCAACTTTATTATGATTCTTTTCAGTTAACACATAAGAAACATTGAGAAGTTTTAAGTAGAAAAGTACTTCACTCTTCCATCTTTTGAGTTACCAACCAAATGCCAACTTATATTAATTCGTTGCTAAAAGCTCATCGGTAAATATTACCAACCAACTCCATATTCAAGGGGAATCGAACCTGAGACCTCTTGGTTAAGGATGGAGGAGTACTTACCACTCCACCACAGCCCTTGTTGGTAATAAATTTTAAATACGTTAGTATGATTATTTGTTTTTCTAATAAATCTACTAATTGATTGTTAGTTTGTTGGTAATATATCATTCAAGTTCAATGTTAGGTTAGTAATTGATTACAATATGCTCAAAATATTATTAACTGAATGATTATCCAATAGTAAAATATTTATTAATTTATTGCATTTAGAAATCTAAGAGCACGAATATAAATTCAAAAATATTAATATCAATTTTATAAATCATATTTGAATGAAACAATGTAAAATCTATGACAACAAGTTAAATTAATCTCAATATGACTCATATCATTATATCAAAAAATTTAATTTGAGCATGTTTACAAAAAATATTGACCAAATCTAAATTTTGGCCAAAACTTAAAAGTTAAAACGCCTAACAGCACAAACTGAAAATGGAAGCCTCAAAACCTGAACCAACCATCCTATTTGATATAAAAATGACCTTTCGAAGCTAATTGCGCTGACGAAATTCTCATCAGAGCACGTTTACAAAAAATGTTAAGCAAAGTTATATTTTGGCCAAAAGTTAAAAGTTAAAACGCCTAACGGTACAAACTGAATATGAAAACCTAAAAATCCAAACCAACCATCCTATAAGGCGAAAAATGACCTTCCAGAGCTAACTGCACTGACGAAATTCAAATTTGAGCATGTTTCCCAAAAAATTGGCCTCATTCAAATTTTAGCCAAAAGTTAAAAGTTAAAATGCTTAACGACACAAACTGAAAATAAAAGTCTCAAAACCCAAACCAGCCATCCTATGAGACCAAAACTGAACTTATATGGCTAACCGTGGTGACAAATTTTTTGACTAAAGTGAAAGTTTTGCCAAAACTTAAAAGTTAAAATGCCTAACGGCACAAACTAAAAATGGAAGCCTCAAAACCCGAACCCTCTATCTTATTACATCAAAAATGACATTTCGCATCTAATTGCACTGATTTAATTCTCATCTAAGCACGTTTATCAAACATATTGATCGAAGTTAAATTTTGGTCAAAATTTATAAGTTAAAACACCTAACGGCACACACTAAAAATGAAAGACTCAAAACCTGAACCAACCATCCTATTAGATAAAAAATGACCTTTGGAGTTAATTACGCTGACGAAATTCTCATCTGAGCATGTTCACAAAAATATTGACCAAAGTCAAATTTTGGCCAAAACATAAGATTTAAAACACCTAACGGCACAAGCAAAAAACGGAAGCGTCAAAACTTGAACCAACCTTCCTGTTAGATAAAAAGTGACCTTTCGAGGCTAATGACACCGACATAGTTCTAATCTGTGCACGTTTACAAAAAATATCGATCAAAGTCAAGTTTTGACTAAAATTTAAAAGTTAAAACGCCTAACGACACAAACTGAATATGAAAGCCTCAACACTAGACGCTGATTTACCAAAAATTTTAACTTCAATTGATAAATTTACCAACTATTCAAATATAAGATAGTAATTAATAATTTACCAATAAATTTTATCACAGTTGGTAATAGTTACTATTCAACTATACATTCATATGTAATATTACCAACTAATAATTAATATGTTGGTAAGTTTTACCAATGGATAAATGATCGGTTGGTATATTACCAACTATTTTAATGATGTTAGTAATTTACTAACTACAATCTTTATTCGTCGGTAAAATTTTCAACTAATTAGATATTGGTTGGCAAGTTTACCAACAAATTACATTTCGTTACTAATTTACCAACACATTTATATTTGGTTGGCAAGTTTACCAATAACTTAACTTGTATGCATATTCCAATTCTTGTTTCTCCGTCGTCTCATATTTCATAATCTTGAACAAGTTGCTTTCATTTCCACCAGTGATTCACCAACAACTTTCCAAACAGTTTCGTTCAAACACGGGCGGAGTAGATATATCAAAATCTGAGAACATGCATCCTTTAATTTTCACGCATCACATGATCAACCTTAAGAACAAATTTCACGGAATTCGGTAAAAAAGGTGAGAAATAAGCTTTGTTATATTTAATTTTTGTAGCTAAGATATTTTATGAATTTGGACCACATATTAAATATGAATTTAATTTTGGTAGCTAAGAAAAATTCATATATACAGCCTAATTTGGACACAATTATTCAGAGTATCTCGTACAAAAACATTGGAATGCCTCTTTCGGAATATTGTATTTATAGCTCTTAATATCACATAAAATAAATCAATTGAAATAGATTCTAATTTATAATTTTTAACTTATACGTGATAAGCCAAAAATTAAGCAAAATACACCCTTTGTCTCTTATTTTTCCTTTTTAATTTGTCTACAAAATTATTTTATATTTAAATATAATTTAACTTTAAAATTCACATATATATTTAATGAGATAATTTATAATGACATAAATATTTAACCGAATAATTTTGGACCAAAAATTCCATGAATGATCACCTAAACACACCACCTACCGGAACTAGGACATCCACGCACATAAATATATAAAACTGTGTACCCACTCACGTACAATTCAATCAATCCACGTACAAAAAAGATCAAGTCATTCTTTTTAAGTTTTAACCAGGGAAATGTTTGGATACTGTAGTGGAACATCAAAATACAATGCAAATTATTTTGTGGATATATGAACTAAAACTATGATACAAATCATTCTTTGAAATTTGATCATAATTTAATTTCGATAATTTGTCAGAATGGGTTATAAAATTTTAATAGATTGTTATAATTTATTGTGTGAAAATTTCACCAATATGATCATATGCTTCAAAATTGATCCATTTATTAGATTCAACGTAAATCTTCATAAATAAATAGTTTTACTTTTTAACTTCAAAATCCTAAACATTTCAAGCTCAATAAAATCAAACAATGCTGCTCTTCAATTTCTTCAACCAATTAAAACAGAGTAACGAAAGATAACTATAGAAGTTCATATGGAACAATACAAATATAATTCCAATCACAAATTAATTAGCAACTCTACTTGAGGTAGCAGACCAATAATGTACCGATGGGACCATTAGAGACTATCCATTACTAAAACGTGTCAATGAAGTACGACGGTTGGTTGAGCATATAATATACAGTAGTAGGCTTAATTCATATTATGACTTGGTTCAATTGAATAGCTAAATACGATCAAATGTTTCTATTAGATACTTCCAATCCAAGTTTGGAGAAGCTCTAGTTTTATGTGTCTTTCCAATTAGTGGCTATAACGTAGAAAAGTTAACTAATTAAAATATTTTATACATTTAATTACATGGATTAACCTTAATAAGCTATAAAACCTCATATTTGTTTCAATAAACTTAAAACACGCCGATGGAAAGTGTTATAATATGGGCTGGAAATTAGTGGAAAGGAAATATGAAATCAAGAACTCAAACAAAGAAGAGGAATATTCATATATAGAAGAAGAAAAGAATAGAAGTTCAATATCAAAAGCTAAACAAAATAATTGTTACAAACGGATACTTAATAGACGTAATTAGTTATAAACTTATATCTAACTACCTTAACTCCGTTCAACAATAGTTGTCCACTATACTATTTTAGAATGTGCAACAATATATACTTGTTCATTTTATGAAATCAATGAATAAACAAATCGATGGTCAATCACACATTCAAACACAAATTAAATGTATTGCATATGATAATTAAATTAAAGGTCGTATTCGAAGATAGTAGCTTGTTTTATTCATAACTGATAAGCATACATTAATTAAAATTACATGGAGTGTGGAGACGCGATAGAACGATCCACATTAATTTATTCCTTAACGAAGACAACGGGAAGAGGGTTTTTACAGGCAGCCACTAGATGATGTAATCCATTAATTATGAAAAGTCAAGCTGACTTGTTTACACATTATAAGTTGAGGGGGATCCGGACAATACATTAACTTGTATACATTTTCCAATTCTTGTACCTCATGTTTCATAATCTTGAACAAATTGCTTTCATTTCCTATGGTACCACCAGTCACCACGAACTGATCTTTATCATCACTAACTTTCCAAATAGTTTCGTTAAAACACGGACTAGATATATCAACTGTTGAGAACATATTATCAATGTAGAGTGGTAGGCCGTCCATGTCCAACACTTGAGGGGGTACATCATCATCATCATCATTATTATTATTATTATTATTATTATTATTATTATGAGTAGTTGTGGGGAGGACAATGGGATTGTTGGAAGTGCAAGATCGACAAAAGGCAACAAAAGGAAACAAAGAGAGTAAGAGGAAACTCAAAATATTAATCAACTTCATCTTTAATTTGAGTGTGTTGTGTGTATATTTTGCTTACTCTATCTCCAATTTATAGACCACCACATGTATGTAACAACATTTTTGAGAAACAAAAAATGGATATCTTTTAGGTTAGTGATATGATTTATTAATAAATAGTATAAAGACTTTCTATTTTAACAATGTATTGAAAATGGGAAGGTTAATTTCTATTTATTTATCAAGTCTATTTATTTTAGTTTGTTTAATTTATTAAGTAATTAGTTTATTGCTATAAAAAAAAAAATTAAAACTTGAAGCAAAAATATTTACATTACATATATATATATATAGCTACAAGATTTTGTTTTCAAATAGTTTATTATGATTAGAGATTAATTACTACTGTTATACTGACTTTTATTGCGTGATTAAAATTAAAATTTAATTAGTCAATTTTCAATAAACATACATGTACATCTCCTACTTGACTAACTGAACCCTATTAAAAAGGTAGCGAGAACGTGAAATAATTTTGAATTATTGCATTCTGGATATGTGGATGCAAGCCTAGCTATGTACTGGTGTTGGGGACGAAGTAATTCTTTATATCCACACGTGAAACAAGTGTTTTAATTAGGGTTCATAAAATTAGCAGGTAGGTTGGGTGAGTTTTTTTTTTTTTTTTTTCATCCGATGATAGGATTTTAAATTGGAGCCTCGATTAAATTTAGATTCAGACTTGTACCTATTGAACACTTCTATTCTTTTGAATTTGAGCCATTCTAACATTTTTTAAAGAGAAAATAGCTAAATGCCTCCCTAACCTATTAGTCAATTCTCAACTACACACTTATACTTCACGGGGTCCAATTACACCCTGAAGTTTTTATTTTTGATATTTTATGACCCTTAAATGTTGACCTGTCCAAGAAGGTGAATACACCTCTTGTAGGCGCGTAAGTGTTCAACAAAAAGACATAAAATGACTAAAACTGAACTAAATAGTCCATGTGGCAGTCTCTCATTGGAGATTATATAAATTAATTCAATTTTTTTATTCTTTCCCTTTCATTATATCACAAAATTGTTATACCCAATTCATGATTTCTTCAAGTTCTTCTCAAAGTCCTTCAATGGTGGTCTTCTAAATTTCATCTCTAGGAGCTCCGAATCAGTTTGTAGCTACTGATTTATGCTTAGTTAATCATACATCAACCATTTTTAGCAACAACAATCACCTAACTCATAAGAAACTTTCATATATAAAGCTCAAAAATGTAGTTCAAGTTTTTTCTTAAACCCCTCATAATTTCAGCAAAAAAATAAAAATAAAAAGAAGTCAAACCACAATGAACCGACAATGGTAAATTTGAAATTTCACTTTCCAGTTTCATTCTTACCAAAAAAAAAATTTCACTTCCACATTTGTGCATACTTATTTGTGAATTTTTGTTTCTATTTGAAGGCATTTTATGTAAATTTCAATTTCCTTTACATAATAGGGGATTATTAAATTATTATTTTGATTAGGTTTATAATTTATAGGGAAAAAAAGATTTTTTTAAAAATGAATGTACAGTGATTCATCGTGTGTGATGCACTGCTTTGACATAAAACTGGTTATGACATTTTAGGAAGGTGATTATTCCAGATTTAAATAGTTTAGGGGGGGTAATAGGACCCCGTATAGAATAAGTGTGTAGTTGAGAGTTGGGTAAAAGGTTGAGGGGGCTTTTGACTATTTTCTCTTTTTTAAATAATCAGCTCAAAAATATAAGAATGAGTAAAATGTACTTATTGGTTACATGACAATTTGATAAATTAAATAAGTAAAATTTACATAAATCTCATAGTGTTAAGAACTTATTACATCATATCTCTACTCTTTTCCAAATTACAAAAATAATTTAAATTTATAGAAACTCGAATATATCAGAAAATCTGTGGATACATAACTCACAGATTGCTAATGTACATTACTTTTGTAGCTATTACTAGATATTAGCCATGACTAGCTTTTAAATTAATGGCTAAAATTTCGTAATTATTTTTTTAAAATTTAAAACTAAGAACTTAAAATAAGTCAATTCAAACATTTTTATGACTTTTGATTTAGAAGTCATAATATATATATAGTAATAAAGTTGAGAAATAACTTTGTAACATTAATTTTTATAGCTAAGAAAGTTAATGAATTTGTGAATAGTCATGAAACTCGAAATTTTGTAACTTTTACAAGATACCATCCTGAAAAGTTTTTCTTTAATTTTTTTTGAAAGAACTTAAAATAAGTTATTCAAACATATTCTTACTTATAAATAAACTCTAACTTATAATTTTGTCATAAAAAAAAATATATAAATAAACTCTAACTTATGAATTTTAATTTATAAGTTAGAGAAAAGACATAAAAGCACAATTAAAGTTGTTTCGAATTTTCAAAAAAAATACCTTAACTTTGAGGATGTCCTATCACCTAAGGCTGGCCATCGGAACGGGTTGTACCGGTACCGTTCTGGTCCGTTCCGGTACCATCCGGTTCGTTCCGGTACCATCCGGTTCGTTCCGGTCCGGTAGTATTTGGGGCGGGACGGGATACATTGAACCGGTACACGGAACGGAACGGTATCATAATTTGGTACCGGTATACCGGTATACCGGTACCGGTTCATCCCGGTTCATCCCGGTTCATTCCGGTTCCGTTCCGGTCCGGTCCGGTACCGGTAAATCATTTTTAATTAAAATAAAAAATAATATTTTTGTCATTATTTACTTTTATTAGCATTTATTTTTTGTTTATTTAATATTTAAAAATACAAACTTAAGTTATTTAACTTATAAGTTATAAGTATAACTTAATAACTTATAAACTTCAAAAGATTCAAATCTTTAAAACTTATAACATAACTACACAAGCTCAAAAACTTTATTAAACTTAACTTACAAACTTATATACGTAAAAATTAAAAAAAATATCTTTAAAATAAACTTAAGTAAAATTATTATAAATTTTAAAACTTAAATAATATAAACTAATTACTAATATAACTTAGAAAAATAAAAAAAAATATTCGTATTTTCGTAATTCAAAA